>JAQOWZ010000048.1:1363197-1528197 GCA_035578165.1 Stenolophus ochropezus
AAAAATACTTGTCCAGCATTACAATGTATGTAGGTATATGGAAATTGTGGTAATTTATTTCATTTTATTCATAATTATAATACAAAAAACAATGACTCTTTAATCCTGAAATCATCTATAGTTGAATAATAGAAATTTAATATAAATTCTCACCTTAGATTCAAATTAGGCGGCACAATAAACGGGATTATTTTTTATTAATTATTCTGCAGTTCAGAAATTTTAATTATTATCAGTTTATTAGAAAGTCGATATATTGCAAGAACAATAAACATAACTGCCTTACACAAAGTGAAAGAACAATCAAGTAACAAAACAAAAATTGTTTGTCCTAGCATGCCTAATTATAAAATTATAATTTAATAAAAGCCGGAAAGTAAACGATCTGTAATAACGACAGGACGTTGTGGTAAATACGAATAAATGGAATAGTGCTAGTTTTTAAAAATTTGCTTGCATTTAACTGGCACAGATTTTCAGGTGAAGAGAAGCTTGTATTATAGCAAAATGTTCTTATATTCTACTAATATATGTAGGTTGTCAGCCTTTGTTTTATGACAAAATGTACTTGGATTTCAATGGTGCAAATAATCAGCCTACATAAAGCCTGCCTTTGACGGGTCAACGCACACCGAGGTTGTGAGATAAACCCATCATCCTGTTAAGACCATATAAATAAAAATGAATTATTAATTATATGGTTAAGACTACTCTTGTTCACACAAACGTACCGGCTGACAATAATTATAACAATATATAACAATATTTAAAGAAAACGATAAAATTAAATAAATTAAAATATATACTCACCTTAAGTGAAACGTTTTCTATCTTCGCTACATTGTATTCGATAAATAATAAGTTTTGCTTCTTTCTATGTAGAATTGTTAAAAATGAAGAACTTGTTTAAGAATCAAATTTATAGCTGTAATTGATAATAAATATAAATAAATGGAAAAATATTGAAATAGATTCATACTTTTTTGTTCCAAACTTCAAAAGTAAATCATTTCACGTAGAAATCCGTGTATTTGTCATAAACCAGAGATTCCTTATGAAGAACAGTTATTCAATGAAAGGAGGAATATATAATTTTTAGATTAAATAATGTCACATCTGCTAACCTATATCCTATCTAAAATTTTAAAAGTTTATAACATATAACTGATATACATACAAATACATACTTTTTTCTTTTTCCTGTCTTCTCCGCCGATATTTCTGTATTTTTCGAATTTATAATTATTATAGAAACGTTTCAGAAGTTTTTTATTCTTTAAATTACTTTTCTCAAATGATTTTGTAGCTTATTTAGAAAGTTGTTTTAACTAATAATACACAATGAATATAATATAACTGAGTTTAAAGTTTAATTGCGTATTTACCATTTTCTTGTTCCACACTACACAAAACATGTGTTGATAAAATTTATGAGATGATTTACCATCAAAATATTAATCATGATAAAGAGTGCATTATAGGTTAGTAAAATAAGAAGAACTGTACGAAAGGGCGCCTTATTTGAACATCAAATTTCAATTTCACAACATTATTGGCTGCCAATTACAATAAATATTATTAATATACACAGTATTATAATAAAATTATTATACTCATATAAAATGAAAACTTTTTCATCTACAATGCATTGCGTTGCTGTAAATGTTATGTTTATAATTAAGATTTAGTTGTCATTTAATTTCACATCTGTAATTGATAATTTTATATAATTTATAAGCATAAATATTTATGCAAACACATACTTTGTTGCTTGAATAGTTTCACACTAATATTATATTCATATCTACTTCCGTAGCTACATATCGTAATAGAATGAAGTCTATGTATGGAAATTATTTAATTTAAAGGTTTATATTTCGTAGATATTGTATAGTTATTCTTTATTATTTTAAGGTTAGGTCTTTAAATATAATATATTCTATCTTCAAAATTTTTTCTAGATTTTTAATGAATTACATTCCATTTTACAAGAACTGTCAATCATGTTATCGACACAGAATTTAAAAGTTTTCTTTTTTAAATGTAAAAAACATCTCACTGAACTGTTTATTCGACTTAATTTTAAACATTAATGCAGTATTCATATCCTTTTTATATCATCTTATTTCCATTTTTATGTAGATAAATATCTCTATTCTTATAAATATATTCTTATTTATAAAGATGCACTATTATGATAATTAATTACATATTATTTATTTCTATAAATATATTCGACTTTGTGTAACTTGACCAATTCAATAATCATAGCTGAAATTTTAAAAATATTTTTAAAAATAACAAATACAATATAAAATATATGTACTTACAATACTGATTGCGCTACATATATTATTACTTTTAAACCTATTTCATACTAATATTTTTGTATATTTTTTCGATAAAATACAAAAATTGCTACATCATTATTTAAATTATAGTCTAATGATTGACAAACGTCACAAATGTCATAAAAAATATAATTTTTTAATACAAATGATTTAACATAAAATATTAATTTTATATATTTCGCTCACTTATATAATGTATGAAAATATAATTCAATTCATGATATATGTTGTCATTTTCAAAAAAATTCAATTCAAATTTACATATTGAATTGTCAAAAGTGACGGATAAGCAGAATTCTTCTTAAATTTAGATATGGCATCTGGGATCTTTTGTTTTACTTTACCTTTTAGGCTTAGTTTTTGATTTTTTACACGAAAACCACTTTAATGAATGGTTTGACCTGTACCCGTGAGCAAAATTTTTGCGATGAATCCAAATATAGATAAATAGATAGATAGATATATAGATAGTGAATCTATCAAAATAGTATATGACTAGCGAATTCTCGGCTACGCCGAGCATTCCCTAGAGCTCCGCTGTCAGTGCAAAAAACAAATGCCGATCGACATAAAACAATTATTTCACATCTGCACGTCAGGCCTCACTGAGACCTTTCATTAGATTCCAAACACGAAATACTTCTAATAATTTTTTGCAAAAAAACAAAAGCCGGTCGACATGTAACATTTTTATAATTTATGTATCCCAGCCCTCACCGAGACCTTTCATTTGATACCAAACACGACATACTTCTTACAACTTTCTGCATAAAACAAAAGTCGATCGACATGATACATTTTTATCATATCTACACGCTAGCTTACATCGAGACTTTTCATTTGATACCAAACACTATATACTTGTGACAACCTTTTGCAAAAAACAAAAGCCGATCGACATTGACCATTTTTGTCAATTCTGCCGCCAGCCTTTATTGAAACATTTCATTTGATACCAAACACCACACACTTTTGACAACTTTTTGCAAAAAACAAATACCGATCGACATGGCACATTTTTGTCAATTCTGCACGCTATCTCTCATCAAGACGTTTCATTTGAAACCAAACTGGACATACTTTTGAGAACTTTTTGCAGAAAATAAAAGCCGATCGGAATGGAACATTTTTGTCAATTTTGTACGCGAGCCCTCGCCAAGACCTTTCATTCGATACCAAACACGACATATTTCTGACAACTTGTTGCAAAACAACAAAAGCCGATCGACATGGAACATTTTTGTCAATTTTGCATTTCAGCCCTTAACGAGACCTTTCATTAGATACCAAACACGATATACTTCTATTAACTTTTTGCATAAAACAAAAGCCGATCAACATAGAAAATTTTTAATTCTGCATACCAGTCCTTTCCGAGTCTTTTCATTCGATACCAAACACGACATATTTCTGACAACATTTTGCAAAAAACAAATTTTAATCGACGTAGAACATTTTTGTCATTCGTGCACACCAGTCCACATTGTGTCATTTCATTAAAACTCAAGAACGACCTACTTCTAACAACTTTTTGCGAAAAACAAATGCAGGTCGACATGACACATTTTTTTTTTGTCATTTCAAAACCGGCTCTTATGGTTTTCTTTTGATATCAAATATTTGATTTTTATTTAGTTACTTTATAATTTGGCAACACTGTTTGTATTAAAAAATAGTAGTTAATTTTTAAATATATAAATTAATATTGTCAATCCTAATACAACTGCCACCCTCTTCAGTGAAGTTAGTTTAGGAATATTTGGTTTTAATTTAGTTACTTCATCACCCATTTGGCAACATTGACTTTTGACATTGGAAACGTCAAAATTTATATTAATTAAATACGTTATGTTTTATGAATCTATCAAAATAGTATATGATGTTTATATTGTTGAATTCAGAAAAAAATACTCTATCGAATAACCTAAAAATAAATATATGTTCCCATTTAAAATAAAAAAGTTGTGTCCCGTATTTTGAGGACCACTGGTCGAAAAAAAAATTTTTTTTGCTCATTGTATTAGTCTTGTAAAATGGTGGTTCTTTGCTAATTTAACCAACCTCGTAGCTCTTGTAGTTCTCGAGATAGCAATGGTGGCACGCTTAAATGGAACACTCTGTATATCTAGGAAGAAAATTTTAAATTTATGTTCATGGACGTGCGAATTTTTATTATACCGTATTTTTATTTTAGTAATTTGAATAAATTAAAACCATGCAGATAATGAAGAAGATAATAATAAATAATGAATGTAAGGAATATTTGAAGTATTGATATCAAATTGATTGTACAAAAAAATAATAACAATAAACGCCTGTGGAAGCAAATGTTAATATGTATTTCCAGGATATAAAATTTAAGAAATTCGCAGTTTTGCAATAGCCAATCATAATATTAAGACTACTTTTAATAATATATAATGACGATGATGAAACTAAAAAACATTTGTTGTAATGTATATTATTTATTTATAACCATTTCAAAGCGGCACGCGAGACCGTTTAGGAAATAAATAAAAATATACGTTTAATTTGTCAAGTTTTGAACTTGAGGAATTTTTTTCACACTCGTCTACGGGGGATGCTACTATGTGTTGTACCTAGAAACATTTGTTGTAATGTATATTATTTATTTATAACAATTTAAAAGCGGCACGCGAGACCGTTTAGAAAATAAATAATAATAACTTACCACTTGCTCTGGTTTGAGACCGCCTCGATCCTAATTTTTTTTTTATTATTTATATTTATTATTTATATCATACCTTGAAAAAAAATATTCAAAGATGAATTTAACTAATTTTCATACATTCTTTTTTATTATACCTTAGCAAAATTTGTAGTTTCATACAATACATTAAGTTTGACAGCATAACTGTCATCACTTGACACAATAAGTATGAAGTTAGTTAACGAATATATAAAAATGTATTATTTTGAAAATAATTATCTATTTTATAAATATAAATAATGTGAAATAACATACCAAAATTTATAAACTGATACATTTTTATATTGCCAAAAAAACAAGATTATATTCATGTTTTTCTGTTGCTATGTTCATTTATATATTTATGAAGCTGAATTATATATGTATTTATCTACAACTATTGCTATTGTTATTAATAATTTATTTTTTATTATAAATATCAATTTAAATGATTATAAAAGTATAATAAATACAATTTGAAGTTATTTTGAAATTTAAGTGCTACTCTAGCGCCATCTGTTGAGGTATATATGAACTACTCACACATAATTGAAAATTTATATGCCTGTTAGTTGCAGATAAAGTGACCAATTTTTATACGTTCTTTTGCATTATTTCTTAATGAAAACATGAATTTTCGTGATTACAATCACATACAAGTTCGACTAAGAGCAGATGCCATCAGCTGATAATCAGACGAACTACTCGGTGAATATTTGGTTTGAAAAGGTGTTTATTGTTTCATACATCAGTTACAAATGGATAAATGGATAGACACTTTGTTTATGTAAACGTTTACATCTGAGAAATCATCTCATTTCATTATAAAATACTACAGAATTTTGAAAAATGTAATTTCTATTGTAATCAAATGTTTTCCTCAGAAATGTTAAAAAATGCGTAAAGAAAGAGTAAATTGCAATTAATAAAAGTTTAATAAAGTCGAGATACATTATTTATTTATATACTAATTATTGTACATTAAATTGTTAAACAATTTCCTCCACAACTGTATGAAATAAAGGCTTGTCAGTTTTTCCACGTAATCAGACAAAATCTATAGCCTAACTATCTAAAATATGTATAAATTAGATTTAAAAGTATTTATATATAAGGGAAGAATACTGTACAGTATGAATTTACCTTTGGAAGTGTTTGAATAGTAATCAAATATAGTTTTTTAAACGTCAAATTGTAAATCAATTTTGAAATGTAGTTTTCTTGATTAATTAATCCATTCTGGAATATTCTTTAGTTTGCATTTAATAAAGAATATGTTTTACTATTACTTATTTTTATAATTATTGCCCAATAGATTGTTTGAGTTTATAAAAAATTCCATGTTAGAGTATCTGAGTATGTGTAGGTTATAGTCTCATCTAAAAAATAAAATATTTAACTACTAATATATAAATATTTATATTCTATATAAAAGTACCTGTATTGGAGATGATTTCTTATTAAATTTCGTACAATATTTCATTATACATTTTAGTTAATATGACATTTTTCACTTAGTTGTCTCCTACTCAAGTGTCAAATGAACCATTTTTGTTAAATTTTATAATAATAATATAATTTTTCTGGTTTCATTTTCAAGGATACTTTATAATAATGATTTTCATCCAACGAATTGCCTTATTATAGAAAACGCATTTCTCAATTAATATTTGGTTTCAGAAAGTGTTTATTGTTTGAAATGTCATTGATAAATGAATAATTGAATAGATACGTTGTTTTTATAAACGTTTTTATCTAAAAAATCATTTTATTTCATAACAAAATACAATAGAATTTTTAAAAATCAAATCTTTGTTGTAATCAAGTACTTTCATCTGAAATTTGATGAAAGAATACATAAAGAATGTATAAAATGCAGTTAATTACAGTTTATTATAATCCAGATACATAATTCAAAATAATTATTGTACAATCAATTATTAAACATTTCTTCCAAGTGGGTATGAAGGAAGGGTTTGTCAGTATTTTTAAATAAATGTGTTTATGACTCAATACGACGCGCCTTGATTGAATTCCAGAATTTATTTTTTTGTTAACAGTGTTATTATCCGTAACATTATGTTACTTCTTTTCTATAAATATATTCTTGTTTGGATATCTTAACCAATTAAAAACTATAACTGAAATGAAAACACATATCTAAATACAGCCAAGAATATATAAAATTACATACTTACATTACAGAACGTAGTGTAATATTAATATTAAACTAATTTTACTATATATTTCTCCAAGCAAATACAAGACTTGCATTATGATTGTTTGATTATATTGTAAATAATGTTTGCCGTAACTATTATGTACCATGCACTTTTATGATAATCAGTTACACTTCAGTATTGTTATTATCAGTAATTTTATGTTATTTCTGTTCTATAAATGTACTCTGGTTTGGGTAACCAATTTAAAATTGTAACTGAAATGAAAATACATATTTAAATACAGCGAAACAAATTTAAAATGATATACTTACATCACAAAGTGTATTGTACATATTCTTTTAAACAAAGTTTACTTTATTTTTCTGTATATTTCTCTTTGAAAATATAAAACATGTGTAACGACTTTTTTGGTTATAGACCAACGAATGATAAACGTCAATGTCATAAAATTAAATAATTTAAATACACCACACTTAATATTCAGTGTATTTGTATATATTTCGCTCACTATTATAATGTGTAAAAATATAATTACACTTACAATATCTCTTTTCATTTTCAAAATAAATCAAGTAAAAGGTTCATATTGAATTGTCAAAAATGACGGATGGCACAGTAATTCTTTTTAAATTTAAACCTGGCATCTAGGATATTTTTTTCAGTTTTGTTCCAGTTTTCCTTTTTGGCTTAGTTTTCTATTTTTTACACGAAAACCACTCACAGTAAAAATATGAGACCCCAAAAAGGCCCTATTCCACTTTAAACCACATCTAATAAAATAATATTAAAATTATTCCATGAATGGTTTGACCTGTACCCGTGAGCAAAATTTTTGCGATGCTCGAGATGAATCCAAATATAGATATATATATATATATATATATATATATATATATATATATATATATATATATATATATATATATATAGTGAATCTATCAAAATAGTATATGATGTTTATATTGTTGAATTCAGAAAAAAATACTCTATCGAATAACCTAAAAATAAATATATGTTCCCATTTAAAATAAAAAAGTTGTGTCCCGTATTTTGAGGACCACTGGTCGAAAAAAAAAATTTTTTTGCTCATTGTATTAGTCTTGTAAAATGGTGGTTCTTTGCTAATTTAACCAACCTCGTAGCTCTTGTAGTTCTCGAGATAGCAATGGTGGCACGCTTAAATGGAACACTCTGTATATCTAGGAAGAAAATTTTAAATTTATGTTCATGGACGTGCGAATTTTTATTATAGCGTATTTTTATTTTAGTAATTTGAATAAATTAAAACCATGCAGATAATGAAGAAGATAATAATAAATAATGAATGTAAGGAATATTTGAAGAATTGATATCAAATTGATTGTACAAAAAAATAATAACAATAAACGCCTGTGGAAGCAAATGTTAATATTTATTTCCAGGATATAAAATTTAAGAAATTCGCAGTTTTGCAATAGCCAATCATAATATTAAGACTACTTTTAATAATATATAATGACGATGATGAAACTAAAAAACATTTGTTGTAATGTATATTATTTATTTATAACCATTTCAAAGCGGCACGCGAGACCGTTTAGGAAATAAATAAAAATATATGTTTAATTTGTCAAGTTTTGAACTTGAGGAATTTTTTTCACACTCGTCTACGGGGGATGCTACTATGTGTTGTACCTAGAAACATTTGTTGTAATGTATATTATTTATTTATAACAATTTAAAAGCGGCACGCGAGACCGTTTAGAAAATAAATAATAATAACTTACCACTTGCTCTGGTTTGAGACCGCCTCGATCCTATTTTTTTTTTATTATTTATATTTATTATTTATATCATACCTTGAAAAAAATTATTCAAAGATGAATTTAACTAATTTTCATACATTCTTTTTTATTATACCTTAGCAAAATTTGTAGTTTCATACAATACATTAAGTTTGACAGCATAACTGTCATCACTTGACACAATACGTATGAAGTTAGTTAACGAATATATAAAAATGTATTATTTTGAAAATAATTATCTATTTTATAAATATAAATAATGTGAAATAACATACCAAAATTTATAAACTGATACATTTTTATATTGCCAAAAAAAACAAGATTATATTCATGTTTTTCTGTTGCTATGTTCATTTATATATTTATGAAGCTGAATTATATATGTATTTATCTACAACTATTGCTATTGTTATTAATAATTTATTTTTTATTATAAATATCAATTTAAATGATTATAAAAGTATAATAAATACAATTTGAAGTTATTTTGAAATTTAAGTGCTACTCTAGCGCCATCTGTTGAGGTATATATGAACTACTCACACATAACTGAAAATTTATATGCCTGTTAGTTGTAGATAAAGTGACCAATTTTTATACGTCCTTTTGCATTATTTCTTAATGAAAACATGAATTTTCGTGCAGTACAATCACATTCAAGTTCGACTAAGAGCAAATGCCATCAGCTGGTAATCAGACGCACTACTCGGTGAATATTTGGTTTGAAAAGGTGTTTATTGTTTCATACATCAGTTACAAATAGATAAATGGATAGATACTTTGTTTATATAAACGTTTACATCTGAGAAATCATCTCATTTCATTATAAAATACTACAGAATTTTGAAAAATGTAATCTCTATTGTAATCAAATGTTTTCATCAGAAATGTTAAGAAATGCGTATAAAGAAAGAGTAAATTGCAATTAATAAAAGTTTAATAAAGTCCAGATACATCATTTATTTATATACTAATTATTTTACAATAAATTGTTAAACAATTCCCTCCAAAACTGTATGAAATAAAGGCTTGTCAATTTTGTCCACGTAATCAGACAAAATCTATAGTCTAACTATCTAAAATATTTATAAATTAGATTTAAAAAGTATTTATATATAAGGGAAGAATACTGCATAGTATGAATTTACCTTTGGAAGTGTTTGAATAGTAATCAAATATAGTTTTTTAAACATCAGAGTGTAAATCAATTTTAAAATGCAGTTTTCTTGATTAAATAATCCAACGACAAAATATAACTAGACAAAACTTCTCTTGGTTTGTTATGTTTTCGGTAAGCCAGAAAGAGAAACCTAGAGATAGATATAAAATGAAAGTATTGTTCGAGTATTGCTCACTAGAGGCGCCCGTGCTTTTATGATCAACATTAGAATTGAAAGTTTTATATTTATGTGTTTCAAATATAATCAAATTTAACGCGTCACTGACAAAACAAAAACCTAAATAATGATAAATAACAAAATATAATGTCACCTACAGTGACGCCTCTAGCGAGCAATGCTCGAACAATACTTTCATTTTATATCTATCTCTAGGTTTCTCTTTCTGGCTTACCGAAAACAAAACATTCAATACGGAAGGATAGGGAATGTTTTGTCTAGTTATATTTAGTCGTTGAAATAATCCATTCTGGAATATTCTTTAGTTTGCATTTAATAAAGAATATGTTTTACTATTACTTATTTTTATAATTATTGCCCAATAGATTGTTTTAGTTTATTAAAAAATCCATGTTAGTGTATCTGAGTACGTGTAGGTTATAGTCTCATCTAAAAAATAAAATATTTAACTATTAATATATAAATATTTATATTCTATATAAAAGTACCTGTATTGGAGATGATTTCTTATTAAATTTCGTACAATATTTCATTATACATTTTAGTAAATATGACATTTTTCACTTAGTTGTCTCCAACTCAAGTGTCAAATGAACCATTTTTGTTAAATTTTATAATATCGTGCAATTTTTCTGGTTTCATTTTCAAGGATATATTATAATAATGATTTTTATCCAACGAATTGCCTTATTATATAAAACGCATTTCTCGATTAATATTTGGTTGCAGAAAGTGTTTATTGTTTGAAATATCAATGATAAATGAATAATTGGATAGATACGTTGTTTTTATAAACGTTTTTATCTAACAAATCATTTCATTCCATAACAAAATTCAATAGAATTTTAAAAATCAAATCTTTGTTGTAATCAACTACTTTCTTCTGAAATTTGATGAAAGAATACATAAAGAATGTATAAAATGCAGTTACTTACAGTTTATTATAATCCAGATACATAATTTAAAATAATTATTGTACAATAAATTATTAAACATTTCTTCCAAGTGGGTATGAAGGAAAGGTTTGTCAGTATTTTTAAATAAATGTGTTTATGACTGAATACGACGCGGCTTGATTGATTTCTAGAATTTATTTTTTTGTCAATAGTATTATTATCCGTAATATTATCTTATTTCTTTTCTATAAATATATTCTTGTTTGGATATCTTAACCAATTAAAAACTATAACTGAAATGAAAACACATATCTAAATACAGCCAGGAATATACAAAATTACATACTTACATTACAGAAAGTAGTGTAATTTTACTTTTAAACAAATTTTACTATATATTTCTCCAAGCAAATACAAGACTTGCATTATGATTGTTTGATTATATTGTAAATAAGGTTTGCCGTAAATTATTATGTACAATGCACTTTTATGATAATCAGTTACACTTCAGTAGTGTTATTGTCAGTAATTTTATGTTATTTCTCTTCTATAAATGTACTCTTGTTTGGGTAACCAATTAAAAATTATAACTGAAATGAAAATACATATTTAAATACAGTGAAACAAATTTAAAATGATATACTTACATCACAAAGTGTATTGTACATATTCTTTTAAACAAAGTTTATTTTATATTTCTGTATATTTCTCTTTGAAAATATAAAACTTGTGTAACGACTTTTTTGGTTATTGACCAACGAATGATAAACGTCAATGTCATAAAATTAAATATTTTAAATACACCACACATAACATTCAGTGTATTTGTATATATTTCGCTCACTATTATAATGTGTAAAAATATAATTACCTTTACAATATCTCTTTTCATTTTCAAAATAAATCAATTAAAAGTTTCATATTGAATTGTCAAAAATGACGGATGGCACAGTAATTCTTTTTAAATTTAAACCTGGCATCTAGGATATTTTTTTCAGTTTTGTTCCAGTTTTCCTTTTTCGCTTAGTTTTTGATTTTTTACACGAAAACCACTCACAGTAAAAATATGAGACCCCAAAAAGGCCCTATTCCACTTTAAACCACATGTAATAAAATAATATTAAAATTATTACATGAATGGTTTGACCTGTACCCGTGAGCAAAGTTTTTGCGATGCTCGAGATGAATCCAAATATAGATATATATATAGTGAATCTATCAAAATAGTATATGACTAGCGAATTCTCGGCTACGCCGAGCATTCCCTAGAGCTCCGCTGTCAGTGTAAAAAACAAATGCCGATCGACATGAAACAATTATTTCATATTTCCACGTCAGGCCTCACTAAGACCTTTCATTAGATTGCAAACACGATATACTTCTAATATTTTTTTGCAAAAAACAAAAGCCGGTCGACATGGAACATTTTTGTCAATTCTACACGCTAGCCCTCAACAAGACGTTTCATTTGAGTCCAAACTCGACATAACTTTGAGAACTTTTTGCAGAAAACAAAAACCGATCGGAATGGGACATTTTTGTCAATTCTGCACGCTAGCCCTCAACAAGACCTTTCATTTGAGACCAAACTCGACATACTTTTGAGAAATTTTTGCAGAAAACAAAAGCCGATCGGAATGTAACATTTTTCTCAATTCTGCACGCTAGTAGATAATGAATCTATCAAAATAGTATATGATGTTTATATCGCTGAATTCAGAAAAAAATGCTCTATCGAATAACCTAAAAATAAACATATGTTCCCATCTAAAAAGAGAAAGTTGTGTCCCGTATTTTGAGAACCACAGGTCAAAAAAAAGTTTTTTTTGCTCTTTGTATTAGTCTTGTAAAATGGTGGTTCTTTGCTAATTTAACCAACCTCGTAGCTCTTATAGTTCTCGAGATAGCAATGGAGGCACGCTTAAATGGAACACTCTGTATATCTAGGAAGAAAATTTTAAATTTATGTTCATGGACGTGCGAATTTTTATTATACCGTATTTTTATTTTAGTAATTTGAATAAATTAAAACCATGCAGATAATGAAGAAGATAATAATAAATAATGAATGTAAGGTATATTTGAAGTATTGACATCAAATTGATTGTACAAAAAAATAATAACAATAAACGCCTGTGGAAGCAAATGTTAATATTTATTTCCAGGAAATAAAATTTAAGAACTTCGCAGTTTGGCAATAGCCAATCATAATATTAAGACTACTTTTAATAATATATAATGACGATGATGAAACTAAAAAACATTTGTTGTAATGTATATTATTTATTTATAACCATTTCAAAGCGGCACGCGAGACCGTTTAGGAAATAAATAAAAATATATGTTTAAATTGTCAAGTTTTGAACTTGAGGAATTTTTTTCACACTCTTCTACGGGGGATGCTACTATGTGTTGTACCTAGAAACATTTGTTGTAATGTATATTATTTATTTATAACAATTTAAAAGCGGCACGCGAGACCGTTTAGAAAATAAATAATAATAACTTACCACTTGCTCTGGTTTGCGACCGCCTCGATCCTAATTTTTTTTTTTATTATTTATATTTATTATTTATATCATACCTTGAAAAAAATTATTCAAAGATGAATTTAACTAATTTTCATACATTCTTTTTTATTATACCTTAGCAAAATTTGTAGTTTCATACAATACATTAAGTTTGACAGCATAACTGTCATCACTTGACACAATAAGTATGAAGTTAGTTAAAGAATATATAAAAATGTATTATTTTGAAAATAATTATCTATTTTATAAATATAAATAATGTGAAATAACATACCAAAATTTATAAACTGATACATTTTTATATTGCCAAAAAAAAACAAGATTATATTGATGTTTTTCTGTTGCTATGTTCATTTATATATTTATGAAGCTGAATTATATATGTATTTATCTACAACTATTGTTATTGTTATTAATAATTTATTTTTTATTATAAATATCAATTTAAATGATTATAAAAGTATAATAAATACAATTTGAAGTTATTTTGAAATTTAAGTGCTACTCTAGCGCCATCTGTTGAGGTATATATGAACTACTCACACATAACTGAAAATTTATATGCCTGTTAGTTGTAGATAAAGTGACCAATTTTTATACGTTCTTTTGCATTATTTCTTAATGTAAACATGAATTTTCGTGCAGTACAATCACATACAAGTTCGACTAAGAGCAGATGCCATCAGCTGATAATCAGACGAACTACTCGGTGAATATTTGGTTTGAAAAGGTGTTTATTATTTCATACATCAGTTACAAATGGATAAATGGATAGATACTTTGTTTATGTAAACGTTTACATCTGAGAAATCATCTCATTTCATTATAAAATACTACAGAATTTTGAAAAATGTAATTTCTATTGTAATCAAAAGTTTTCATCAGAAATGTTAAAAAATGCGTAAAGAAAGAGTAAATTGCAATTAACAAAAGTTTATTAAAGTCCAGATACATCATTTATTTATATAGTAATTATTGTACATTAAATTGTTAAACAATTTCCTCCAAAACTGTATGAAATAAAGGCTTGTCAGTTTTTCCACGTAATCAGACAAAATCTATAGTCTAACTACCTAAAATATGTATAAATTAGATTTAAAAAGTATTTATATATAAGGGAAGAATACTGTACAGTATGAATTTACCTTTGGAAGTGTTTGAATAGTAATCAAATATAGTTTTTTAAACGTCAGAGTATAAATCAATTTTGAAATGCAGTTTTCTTGACTAAATAATCCATTCTGGAATATTCTTTAGTTTTACTATTACTTATTTTTATAATTATTGCCCAATAGATTGTTTGAGTTTATAAAAAATTCCATATTAGAGTATCTGAGTACGTGAAGGTTATAGTCTCATCTAAAAAATAAAATATTTAACTAATAATATATAAATATTTATATTCTATATAAAAGTACCTGTATTAGAGATGATTTCTTATTAAATTTCGTACAATATTTCATTATACATTTTAGTAAATATGACATTTTTCACTTAGTTGTCTCCAACTTATTTTTTGATTGACTGACCAAACGTCAAATGTCATAAAATTAAATATTTTATATACGCCACACGTAACATTCAGTGTATTTGTATATGTTTCGCTCACTATTATAATGTGTAAAAACATAATTACCTTTACAATATCTCTTTTCATTTTCAAAATAATTTAAGTAAAAGTTTCATATTGAATTGTCAAAAATGACGGATGGCACAGTAATTCTTTTTAAATTTAAACCTGGCATCTAGGATATTTTTTTCAGTTTTGTTCCAGTTTTCCTTTTTCGCTTAGTTTTCGATTTTTTACACGAAAACCACTCACAGTAAAAATATGAGACCCCAAAAAGGCCCTATTCCACTTTAAACCACATCTAATAAAATAATATTAAAATTATTCAATGAATGGTTTGACCTGTACCCGTGAGCAAAATTTTTGCGATGCTCGAGATGAATCCAAATATAGATAGATATATAGATAGTGAATCTATCAAAATAGTATATGACTAGCGAATTCTCGGCTACGCCGAGCATTCCCTAGAGCTCCGCTGTCAGTGCAAAAAACAAATGCCAATCGACATGAAACAATTGTTTCATATCTGCTCGTTTGCCCTTACTGAGACCTTTCATTAGATTCCAAACACGATATATTTCCAATAACTTTTTGCAAAAAACAAATGCCGGTCGACATGAACAATTTTTGTCATTTATGCACACCAGCCTTAACCTTTCATTTGATACCAAACACGACATACTTCTGACAACTTTTTGCATAAAACAAAAGTCGATCGACATGTATCATTTTTGTCATTTCTGCACGCTAGCCCACAACGAGACGTTTCATTTGATACCAAACATGACACATTTCTAACAATTTTTTGAAAAAAAAAAACAAAAGCCGGTCGACGTAAAATATATCGGGTGTCCCAGCTCGACCGACACATGGGAGTTTTACATGGGAAATCAGTTAATTATGAATAGTATCTCCCCAGTGCAAGATATTAACTTGAAATTTTGTATGCTTATCGGAGAATATTGATTCTATGGATCACACTTATTTGAAATATGTAATTTTGTCTGCAAGACGAGATTTATTAAATTATAAAATCTAACATTTTCGTTCAAAATCAGACAGCCATGGAAATAAAAGAAAATATTTATCTAACAGTTTAGTGAAGTATCACTAATTTTATTTCTTATTCCCTGTATTTTAATATTATTTAAATTGAATTTAGTTTCTTTTTGTTAAATAATATACCAATATTACAAAAATATAAATATCTACAATGGCATGTCATTAACTGTCAGAACTGTCACATAGATATTTTCTTTTATTTCCATGGCTGACTGATTTTGAACGAAAACGTTAGATTTTATAATTTAATAAATCTCGTCTTGCAGACGAAATTACATATTTCGAATAACTGTAATCCGTAGAAATAATATTCCCTAATAAGCATACAAAATTTCAAGTTAATATCTTGCACTGGGGAGATACTATTCATAATTAACTGATTTCCCATGTAAAACTCCCATGTGTCGGTCGAGCTGGGATACCCGGTATGTCATTTATGCAAGCCATAAAACATTTACAAAGAAAACATCCATTTTTAAAATAATTTTTGACTTTAACAAAAATTAATAATTAATATCAATTATAACATTTACTAGAATGATATGATAACAATAATAAACTCTCAGATAAATATTTTTACCTCCCACCTATCAATATATAGATAAGGGAGGTATTGTTTTTGGTCAGATTTTTCGAGTGTGAAATTTCAACATATGAGCACGAATTGGGGTCCCTAGAATAAGATTTTACTATTTTTACTGTGATGTCTGTATGGCTGTGTGTGTGTGTGTGTGTGTGTGTGTGTGTGTGTGTGTGTGTGTGTGTGTGTGTGTGTGTGTGTGTGTGTCTGTGTGTATGTGTGTCTGTAACGATTTTTCGTTTACGATAACTCCAATATGATACATGTAAAAAATATAATATTTGGTATTTAAGAGTTTTATTGTAATATGATGAACTGATTAGATTTTGACTACAATTGGTTAACCGGTAGTAGTACTTTACTTGAAACTTTACACCGTTTTCCCTAAAAAATACGTTGAAATACCACATTTTCGCAAATTTCGTTTTTATAAATATAAATATTTTTAAATTTTCTACTGATCTGCATAATTATGTGTGCATAAAACTTCTAGCTAGATAGAAAAAAATATATAAATTTTAATAATTTTACATATCGTTTAGGCTGAGGAATTTCGATAAAACAGAGGAGTCATTAATATGTTCACAAAATTTTACATATAATGTCAAATTTGATTTAAGTAAATGTAAAAGATAAAATAAGTAAAAATGAAGTAATCTTATTATAAAATTTAAAAAGATGGAAGAAATATATTAGGAATGTATTTGCATGCGTGAATCAAAGTAAGTTCGGTTCCGGTTTTAGTAACATCAAAAATAGCTGCCATATTGGTCATACAAATTTTATGAAGGAAATTTTAGGTATGAACTGAATTAAAAATATTCTGAACTGCAATAACAAACTAATTTTAATACTACAAATTAAATGTATTGAAAAACTGATATAGTAACTATTACTACAGTGGCGGGAGGTATTGTGACACACCAGATTTTTTTTATTTCCGTAACTGTCTGATTTTTAGCGAAAGAGTTACATTTTATATTTAATATATTTCATACAATAGACGTGCAGTACAATCGGTTATGATTATATCTGATGTAGAATTGAAATTTGAACAACTTTGTACTTTTGTAGTTTTGCTCTAAATATATCAGGAGAGAGAGTATTCAAAATTTTTTGAAATCCCATTTTAAAGTCCTATGTTTCTTGTTTTATTGCACAGCTGTATACAGGGTGTAGATTTCAATATTATTTTTTTCATTCTTCTTTATCTCTTTACCTACTCATTTTAGCGCCAAAAGTGTAGGAAAATAATTTGTTCAAAAATTAAGTAGGCATCCTATAAAGTCAACTTGCTTTCATAATTATTCATATTTAATGATATATTAATTAAATAAAATTTAAGGTGTTTTAGAAAATAAATTAAGATTGCCTTGATAAATGAAACAAATTTTTGAATAAGTTCTCTATTAACACTTTCCGCTCATCGATAATTTATTATTTTATTTAAAATTATTCTATTCTTGTATTAAAAATAACAATAACTTTGTTTATAAATTTAATTACTATACAATAATATTTTTGAATTAATAAATCTATATTTTTAAATATTATATACACATATTTTTATAGGTTTAACAATACCGTTTAAACCAGTCTTTGTAAAACTTGTTTCTGTGTACATCAGAAAAAATCAATATTTTAATAGTTAAAAAAAAAACACATAAATGGTACTAATTATGAATTTCATTGCATCTGCTAAGGAAGGAATCGATATAATTATTCAACAATTAAATATTTTTATACTTAATTTTACATGTATATGAATAATAATATTATTTTTAGGTATAAATGAAATTTATTATTCTAAGCAAAAACAAGAACATAATAATATTTTAAATACTTTGTGACATATCAAACTAACTGGTGGCGCTAGTGTTGTTTTACTTATTTCCAAATCACCAGTATGATGTGAAAAGAAGAAAAATATTTACAGCTGACTTCTTATTTTGTAAATCTAGAATGAATTTGTTTTGACAGGAATAAGGACATTTTATTTCCAAAAGTTCAAATCCGTTTTCTGTTTTCATAAAACCATCATCACTACATGCTAAGTATGGTTGGTTAGATAATTCTTTGACATTTTACAAATATTTTGATTTGAAATCAATGTAAAATATTTGATTATCATTGGTAAGAACAGTATTATTTTTTGTAGGAATTTTATAGGAATTTTGTTATAGTACCGTTGATTGAAAAATTAATTGATTCCTCCATCAACGGTAATACTAAAATATACAAAGCAAGATTTTTTTTCTACAAATTTTGAATATTTAGTAAATATTAATTCAAATATTTAAATCTGATTTGTAACTTGTTTTTAGTTTAAATTATAAATATACCAGAAAATAAGAAAAAAAGTAGAAAATTACTAAATGTCTCACAATAACATATATTTTAAAAGAAAGTTTTAAAATATTATTTATTATGGTCATAAAAATAAATATTTTACAATATAGTTAATCCTTAATATTGACATTACTAGAAATATCTCTTCATGATAAATATTGTATGAAATACAATATGAAGAAATAAATATCAAACAAAAAACAAAATAATTTGAATTATAGGGTTTGACATTACCGACCGTTAACGCACATGTCAAATTTAGTTCCCGAAACCGACCCTAAGGGGCGCTAAAATTTGTTCTCACAGATGATAAGGTAGATATCCAATCTTCTACATATATATTTCCTTAATCTATGATCTAGTCTTATTGAATTTAAATGCATAATAAAGTCTAATACTTATATTTTCACCATTGTCAAAATGACAAGATAATTTGACAACTTTATTTTGGATGCGTTCAAACATGTATTATAGAGTCGGATTACTGAATGTGACCGTTAAGTGTAAATTTTTAAATTCAAAGATACTTGTTAATAAATTTAATAAGAACAGAATATAGATAAATAACAATGAGCCTTTAGGGTCCCGAAAATTTACAAAAAGAGCAGCTAACAATCAAAGCCGGCCGTTTTCTTTTAAATTTTCGGGAATCTAAAGGCCCATTGTTAAACGTTAAATATTTTTGATTTCTAAATAAATCATTTTAAAATATATCTTATCATTTTAATAGATACACTTCGTTTATGAAAATGAATTTTAGATGTCAGATTGTCAAATTTTAATTGAATAAAATAAGTAAAATATATGAAATAATAATGTTCATAAAGTAATTTTTATTTACTCTCCAATGAATATAAAAGTATAATAATATATATAGTAAAATGACATATTTTTATAATTAGAGAATAATAACTAAAACTTACTGTAGGAATTGCAAACCTTGCTCGCAACTTTCATCATCACAAATTTTGACATAAATAATCCATTATTTAAAAACTTTACGGTTGTATATGAAAGAATATATTATATTTACTCTTTTTATAGCATTATTTATGATAAAAATAGCTTCTTTTAATTTCATTTGATTACACTTTGAACCAGTAACCTAATAAGACATCTGTAAGTGATAAAAATTAAAAATGTACCTAATAATATTTATATCGTACCTTAAACTAATATCCAACAATTTTCAAACATTTTTTGCATTATTTCTTAGTAAAAATATGAATTTTCATGTAATACATTCACCTGGGAGCACATGTCATCAAAAGCATTTCTCGTTAAATATTTGGTTTCAGAAAGTGTTTATTGTTTTAAATATCAATGATAATTGAATAATTGGATAGATACTTTGTTTTTGTATACGTTTTCATTTAAAAAATCATCTCATTCCATAACAAAATACAATAGAAATTTTAAAAATCTAATTGTTGTTGTAATCAAATACTTTCATCTGAAATTTGATAAAAGAATACATAAAGAATGTATAAAATGCAGTTACTTACAGTTTAATATAATCCAGATACATAATTGAAAATAATTATTGTACAATCAATTATTAAACATTTCTTCCAAGGGGGTATGAAGGAAAGGTTTGTCAGTATTTTTAAATAAATGTGTTTATGACTGAATACGACGCGCCTTGTTTGATTTCCATAATTAAATTTTTGTCAATAGTGTTATTATCCATAATTTTATGTTATTCTTTTCTATGAATATATTCTTGTTTGGATAACTACGAGTATAACTGAAATGAAAACACATATTTAAATACATTCAAGAAAATATAAAATTACATACTTACATTATAAAATGTAGTGTAATTTTACTTTTAAACTAATTTTACTATATATTTCTCCAAGCAAATACAAGACTTGCAAGATGATTTTTTGATTAGAGCTGACGTTTTGACAAACGTCATATGTCATGAAAATTTAAATATTGTAAATAAGGTTTGCCGTAAATTATTATGTACAATGCACTTTTATGATAATCAGTTACACTTCAGTAGTGTTATTTTTAGTAATTTTATGTTATTTTTCTTCTATAAATATACTCTTGTTTGGATAACCAATTAAAAATTGTAACTGAAATGAAAATACATCTTTAAATACAACGAAACAAATTTAAAATAATATACTTACATCACAAAGTGTATTGTACATAGTTTACTTTATATTTCTGTATATTTCTCTTTGAAAATATAAAACTTGTGCCACGAATTTTTTGATTGACTGACCCAACAGATGATAAACGTCAAACGTCATAAAATTAAATATTTAAAATACACCACATTTAACATTCAGTGTATTTGTATATGTTTCGCTCACTATTATAATGTGTAAAAATATAATTACCTTTACAATATCTCTTTTCATTTTCAAAATAAATCAATTAAAAGTTTCATATTGAATTGTCAAAAATGACGGATGGCACAGTAATTCTTTTTAAATTTAAACCTGGCATCTAGGATATTTTTTTCAGTTTTGTTTCAGTTTTCCTTTTTCGCTTAGTTTTTGATTTTTTACACGAAAACCACTCACAGTAAAAATATGAGACCCCAAAAAGGCCCTATTCCACTTTAAACCGCATCTAATAAAATAATATTAAAATTATTCAATGAATGGTTTGACCTGTACCCGTGAGCAAAGTTTTTGCGATGCTCGAGATGAATCCAAATATAGATATATATATAGTGAATCTATCAAAATAGTATATGATGTTTATATCGCTGAATTCAGAAAAAAATGCTCTATCGAATAACCTAAAAATAAACATATGTTCCCATCTAAAAAGAGAAAGTTGTGTCCCGTATTTTGAGAACCACAGGTCAAAAAAAAGTTTTTTTTGCTCTTTGTATTAGTCTTGTAAAATGGTGGTTCTTTGCTAATTTAACCAACCTCGTAGCTCTTATAGTTCTCGAGATAGCAATGGAGGCACGCTTAAATGGAACACTCTGTATATCTAGGAAGAAAATTTTAAATTTATGTTCATGGACGTGCGAATTTTTATTATACCGTATTTTTATTTTAGTAATTTGAATAAATTAAAACCATGCAGATAATGAAGAAGATAATAATAAATAATGAATTTAAGGTATATTTGAAGTATTGACATCAAATTGATTGTACAAAAAAATAATAACAATAAACGCCTGTGGAAGCAAATGTTAATATTTATTTCCAGGAAATAAAATTTAAGAACTTCGCAGTTTGGCAATAGCCAATCATAATATTAAGACTACTTTTAATAATATATAATGACGATGATGAAACTAAAAAACATTTGTTGTAATGTATATTATTTATTTATAACCATTTCAAAGCGGCACGCGAGACCGTTTAGGAAATAAATAAAAATATATGTTTAATTTGTCAAGTTTTGAACTTGAGGAATTTTTTTCACACTCTTCTACGGGGGATGCTACTATGTGTTGTACCTAGAAACATTTGTTGTAATGTATATTATTTATTTATAACAATTTAAAAGCGGCACGCGAGACCGTTTAGAAAATAAATAATAATAACTTACCACTTGCTCTGGTTTGCGACCGCCTCGATCCTAATTTTTTTTTTATTATTTATATTTATTATTTATATCATACCTTGAAAAAAATTATTCAAAGATGAATTTAACTAATTTTCATACATTCTTTTTTATTATACCTTAGCAAAATTTGTAGTTTCATACAATACATTAAGTTTGACAGCATAACTGTCATCACTTGACACAATAAGTATGAAGTTAGTTAAAGAATATATAAAAATGTATTATTTTGAAAATAATTATCTATTTTATAAATATAAATAATGTGAAATAACATACCAAAATTTATAAACTGATACATTTTTATATTGCCAAAAAAAAACAAGATTATATTGATGTTTTTCTGTTGCTATGTTCATTTATATATTTATGAAGCTGAATTATATATGTATTTATCTACAACTATTGTTATTGTTATTAATAATTTATTTTTTATTATAAATATCAATTTAAATGATTATAAAAGTATAATAAATACAATTTGAAGTTATTTTGAAATTTAAGTGCTACTCTAGCGCCATCTGTTGAGGTATATATGAACTACTCACACATAACTGAAAATTTATATGCCTGTTAGTTGTAGATAAAGTGACCAATTTTTATACGTTCTTTTGCATTATTTCTTAATGAAAACATGAATTTTCGTGCAGTACAATCACATACAAGTTCGACTAAGAGCAGATGCCATCAGCTGATAATCAGACGAACTACTCGGTGAATATTTGGTTTGAAAAGGTGTTTATTATTTCATACATCAGTTACAAATGGATAAATGGATAGATACTTTGTTTATGTAAACGTTTACATCTGAGAAATCATCTCATTTCATTATAAAATACTACAGAATTTTGAAAAATGTAATTTCTATTGTAATCAAATGTTTTCATCAGAAATGTTAAAAAATGCGTAAAGAAAGAGTAAATTGCAATTAACAAAAGTTTATTAAAGTCCAGATACATCATTTATTTATATAGTAATTATTGTACATTAAATTGTTAAACAATTTCCTCCAAAACTGTATGAAATAAAGGCTTGTCAGTTTTTCCACGTAATCAGACAAAATCTATAGTCTAACTATCTAAAATATGTATAAATTAGATTTAAAAAGTATTTATATATAAGGGAAGAATACTGTACAGTATGAATTTACCTTTGGAAGTGTTTGAATAGTAATCAAATATAGTTTTTTAAACGTCAGAGTATAAATCAATTTTGAAATGCAGTTTTCTTGACTAAATAATCCATTCTGGAATATTCTTTAGTTTTACTATTACTTATTTTTATAATTATTGCCCAATAGATTGTTTGAGTTTATATAAAATTCCATATTAGAGTATCTGAGTACGTGAAGGTTATAGTCTCATCTAAAAAATAAAATATTTAACTAATAATATATAAATATTTATATTCTATATAAAAGTACCTGTATTAGAGATGATTTCTTATTAAATTTCGTACAATATTTCATTATACATTTTAGTAAATATGACATTTTTCACTTAGTTGTCTCCAACTTATTTTTTGATTGACTGACCAAACGTCAAATGTCATAAAATTAAATATTTTATATACGCCACACGTAACATTCAGTGTATTTGTATATGTTTCGCTCACTATTATAATGTGTAAAAACATAATTACCTTTACAATATCTCTTTTCATTTTCAAAATAAATCAAGTAAAAGTTTCATATTGAATTGTCAAAAATGACGGATGGCACAGTAATTCTTTTTAAATTTAAACCTGGCATCTAGGATATTTTTTTCAGTTTTGTTCCAGTTT
Organism: Stenolophus ochropezus; assembly: GCA_035578165.1. Classification (NCBI taxonomy): domain Eukaryota; kingdom Metazoa; phylum Arthropoda; class Insecta; order Coleoptera; family Carabidae; genus Stenolophus; species Stenolophus ochropezus. The sequence goes on from JAQOWZ010000048.1 coordinate 1,387,900, forward strand.
TCCTTTTTCGCTTAGTTTTCGATTTTTTACACGAAAACCACTCACAGTAAAAATATGAGACCCCAAAAAGGCCCTATTCCACTTTAAACCACATCTAATAAAATAATATTAAAATTATTCAATGAATGGTTTGACCTGTACCCGTGAGCAAAATTTTTGCGATGCTCGAGATGAATCCAAATATAGATAGATATATAGATAGTGAATCTATCAAAATAGTATATGACTAGCGAATTCTCGGCTACGCCGAGCATTCCCTAGAGCTCCGCTGTCAGTGAAAAAAACAAATGCCGATCGACATGAAACAATTATTTCATATTTGCACGTCAGGCCTCACCGAGACCTTTCATTAGATTGCAAACACGATATACTTCTAATAATATTTTGCAAAAAACAAAAGCCGGTCGACATGAAACATTTTTGTCATTTATGTACCTCAACTCTCACCGAGACCTTTCATTTGATACCATACACGACATACTTCTGACAACTTTCTGCATTAAACAAAATTCGGTCGACATGAAACATTTTTATCATATCTAAGCGCTAGCCCACACCCAGACTTTTCATTTGATATCAAACACTATATACTTGTGACAACCTTTTGCAAAAAACAAAAGCCGATCGACATAGCACATTTTTTGTCAATTCTGCACGCTAGCCCTCTCCGAGACCTTTCATTTGATACCAAACACGACATACTTCTGACAACTTTTTGCATAAAACAAAAGCCGATCGACATGGAACATTTTTGTCAATTCTGCACGCTAGCCCTCCACGAGACTTTTCATTTGATACCAAACACCATACACTTCTGACAACTTTTTGCAAAAAACAAATACCGATCGACATAGCACATTTTTATTAATTCTGCACGCTAGCCTTCTCCGAGATTTTTCATTTGATATCAAACACGATATACTTCTGACAACTTTTTGCAAAAAACAAAAACCGATCGACATAATACATTTTTGTTAATTCTGCACGCTAGCCCTCTCCGAGACCTTTCATTTGATACCAAACACGACATACTTCTGAAAACTTTTTGCATAAAACAAAAGCCGATCGACATGGAACATTTTTGTCAATTCTTCACGCTAGCCTTCAACGAGACTTTTCATTTGATACCAAACACCACACACTTCTGACAACTTTTTGCAAAAAACAAATACCGATCGACAAAGCACATTTTCATCAATTCTGCACGCTAGCCCTCTCCGAGACCTTTCATTTGATATCAAACACGATATACTTCTGACAACTTTTTGCAAAAAACAAAAACCGATCGACATAGTACATTTTTGTCAATTCTGCAGGCTAGCCCTCTCCGAGACCTTTCATTTGATACCAAACACGACATACTTCTGACAACTTTTTGCATAAAACAAAAGCCGATCGACATGGAACATTTTTGTCAATTCTGCACGCTAGCCCTCAACGAGACTTTTCATTTGATACCAAACACAACAAACTTCTGACAACTTTTTGCAAAAAACAAATACCGATCGACAAAGCACATTTTTATCAATTCTGCACGCTAGCCCTCTCCGAGACCTTTCATTTGATACCAAACACGACATACTTCTGAAAACTTTTTGCATAAAACAAAAGCCGATCGACATGGAACATTTTTGTCAATTCTTCACGCTAGCCTTCAACGAGACTTTTCATTTGATACCAAACACCACACACTTCTGACAACTTTTTGCAAAAAACAAATACCGATCGACAAAGCACATTTTCATCAATTCTGCACGCTAGCCCTCTCCGAGACCTTTCATTTGATATCAAACACGATATACTTCTGACAACTTTTTGCAAAAAACAAAAACCGATCGACATAGTACATTTTTGTCAATTCTGCAGGCTAGCCCTCTCCGAGACCTTTCATTTGATACCAAACACGACATACTTCTGACAAATTTTTGCATAAAACAAAAGCCGATCGACATGGAACATTTTTGTCAATTATGCACGCTAGCCCTCAACGAGACTTTTCATTTGATACCAAACACCACAAACTTCTGACAACTTTTTGCAAAAAACAAATACCGATCGACAAAGCACATGTTTATCAATTCTGCACGCTAGCCCTCTCCGAGACCTTTCATTTGATATCAAACACGATATACTTCTGACAACTTTTTGCAAAAAACAAAAACCGATCGACATAGTACATTTTTGTCAATTCAGCAGGCTAGCCCTCTCCGAGACCTTTCATTTGATACCAAACACGACATACTTCTGACAACTTTTTGTATAAATAAAAGCCGATCGACATGGAACATTTTTGTCAATTCTGCACGCTAGCCCTCAACGAGACCTTTCATTTGAGACCAAACTCGACATATCTTTGAGAAATTTTTGCAAAAACTAAAGCCGATCAACATTGACCTTTTTTCTTAATTCTACTCGCCAGCCCTTATCGAGCCTTTTCATTTGATACCAAACACCACATACCACAACATTTTCCAAAAAACAAAAGCCGTTCGATATAGAACATTTTTGTTCATTCTGCACGCTAGCCCTTATCGTGACCTAGCATAATATAACATTCACTGTCTTTAGTAACCTTTCATTTGGGAATATTTGTTCTTTGTTTAGTTAAAACAAATTCTAATCTACATGGAACATTTTTGTTATTCGTGCACACCAGTCCGTATTGTGTCGTGTCCTTAAAACCCAAGGACGACCTACTTCTAACAACTTTTTACGGAAAACAAATGCAGATCGACATGACACATTTTTTTGTCATTTTAAAACTGGCCCTTATGGTTTCCTTTCTTTTGATAACAAACACAGCAAAGTATTCAATTTATTTTATTTAGGAATATTTGATTTTATTTAGTTACTTTATAATTTGGCAACACTGTTTGCATTAAAAAATAGTAGTTAATTTTTAAATTTATAAATTAATATTGTCAACCCTAATACAACTGCCACCGTCTTCAGTGAAGTTAGTTTAGGAATATTTGGTTTTAATTTAGTTACTTCATCACACATTTGGCAACATTGACTTTTGACATTGGAAACGTCAAAATTTATATTAATTAAATACGTTATGTTTTAAACTTAAATTAGTTGTAACACATTTGCTCAAGTCTATTATTTATGATACTGTTTTTAAATCTTTGATATCAATGTTCTATTAAAAGATATAATCATTTAAAGTTCATAGGCAGATTGTCAAAAGTGACGGATGACGGCGTGATTCTTCTTAAAGTTAGACATGGCCTCTGGGATCCATTGTTTCAAGGCAGCATTTGTGCAAAGTTTTAATTTTTTACACGAAAATTACAAATAGTAAAAATATGAGACACCCAAAAGGCACCAGATCTCATTAGCCCCCACATATAAAAAAAAAATTACAACAATCACTTGCATGGTTCAGGCTGTAGGCGATTACAAAAGTTACTCGATGCTCGTGATGAATCTATAGATAGTGAATCTAATCGTTTAGTATAGGGACTAGCGAATTCTCGGCTACGCCGAGCATTCCCTAGAGCTCCGCTGTCAGTGCAAAAAACAAATGCCGATCGACATGGAACAATTATTTCATATTTGCACTTCAGGCCGATCCAGGACCTTTCATTAGATTGCAAACACGATATACTTCCTAAATTTTTTTGCAAAAAACAAAAGCCCGTCGGCATGAATCATTTTTGTTATTTATGTACCCCAGCCCTCACCGAGACCTTTCATTTGATACCAAACACGATATACTTCTGACAACTTTCTACATAAAACAAAAGTCGATCGACGTGAAACATTTTTATCATATCTGCGCGCTAGCCCACACCAAGACTTTTCATTTGATACCAAACACTATATACTTGTAACAACCTTTTGCAAAAAACAGAAGCCGATCGACATTGACAATTTTTGTTAATTCTGCACACCAGCCCTCATTGAAACCTTTCATTTGATACCAAACACCATACACTTCTGACAACTTTTTGCAAAAAACAAAAACCGATCGGCATATCACATTTTTGTCAATTCTGCACGCATGCCCTCTCCGAGACCTTTCATTTGATACCAAACACGACATACTTCTGACAACTTTTTGCATAAAACAAGAGCCGATCGATATGGAACATTTTTGTCAATTCTGCATGCCAGCCCTCAACGAGACCTTTTATTTGAGACCAAACTCAACATACCTTTGAGAAATTCTTGCAAAAAACAAAAGCCGATCAATATTGACCTTTTTTGTTAATTCTACACGCCAGCCCTTATCGAGCCTTTTCATTTGATACCAAACACCACATACTTCTCACAACTTTTTGCAAAATAAACAAAAACCGATCGCCATAGCACATTTTTGTCAATTCTGCACGCTAGCCCTCAACAAGACGTTTCATTTGAGACCAAACTCGACATACCTTTGAGAACTTTTTGTAGAAAACAAAAGCCGATCGGAATGGAACATTTTTGTCAATTTTGCACGCTAGCCCTCAACGAGACCTTTTATTTGAGACCAAACATGATATACTTCTAATAATTTTCTGCAAGAAATAAAAGCCGGTTGACTTGAAACATTTTTGTCATTTATGTACCGCAGCCCTCACCGAGACCTTTTATTTGATACCATACACGACATACTTTTGACAACTTTCTGTATAAAACAAAAGTCGATCGACATGAATCATTTTTATCATATCTACACGCTAGCCCACACCGAGACTCTTCATTTGATACCAAACACTATATACTTGTGACAACCTTTTGCAAAAAACAAAAGCCGATCGACATTCACTATTTTCGTTAATTCTGCACACCAGCCTTCATTGAAACCTTTCATTTGATACCAAACACCATACATTTCTGACAACTTTTTGCAAAAAACAAATACCGATCGACATAGCACACTTTTGTCAATTCTGCACGCATGCCCTCTCCGAGACCTTTCATTTGATACCAAACACGACATACTTCTGACAACTTTTTGCATAAAACAAGAGCCGATCGATATGGAACATTTTTGTCAATTCTGCACGCTAGCCTTCAACGAGACCTTTCACTTGAGACCATACCTTTGAGAAATTTTTGCAAAAACAAAAGCCGATCAACATTGAACTTTTTGTTAATTCTACACGTTAGCCCTTATCGAGCCTTTTCATTTGATTCCAAACACCACATACTTCTCACAACTTTTTCCAAAAAACAAAAGTCGTTCGTGACCTAGCCTAATATAACATTCACTGTCTTCAGTAACGTTCATTTGGGAATATTTGTTCTTTGTTTAGTTACTTTATTAAACATTTGGCAATATTGACTTATGTAATTCGAAAATACCCAAACACGACATTTTTCTGACAACATTTTGCAAAAAACAATTTCTAGTCTACGTAGAACATTTTGTCATTCGTGCACACCCGTCCACATTGTGTCTTTTGCTTAAAACCCAAGGACGACCTACTTCTAACAACTTTTTACGAAAAACAAATGCAGATCGGCATGACACATTTTTTTTGTTCTTTTTAAAACTTGTCGTTATGGTTTCCTTTCTTTTGATAACAAACACAGTAAAGTATTCAATTTATTTTATTAAGGAATTTTTGATTTTTATTTAGTTACTTTATAATTTGGCAACACTGTTTATATTAAAAAATAGTAGTTAATTTTTAAATTTATAAATTAAGATTATCAACCCTAATACATCTGCCACCGTCTTCAGTGAAGTTAGTTTAGGAATATTTGGTTTTAGTTTAGTTACTTCATCACATATTTGGCAACATTGACTTTTGACATTGGAAACGTCAAAATTTATATTAATTAAATACGTTATGTTTTAAACTTAAATTAGTTGTAACACCTTTGCTCAAGTCTATTATTTATGAAATTGTTTTTAAATCTTTGATATCAATGTTCTATTAAAAGATATACTCATTTAAAGTTCATAGGCAGATTGTCAAAAGTGACGGATGACGGCGTAATTCTTCTTAAAATTAGACATGGCCTCTGGGATCCATTGTTTCTAGGCAGCATTTGTGCACAGTTTTAATTTTTTACACGAAAACTACTAACAGTAAAAATATGAGATACCCAAAAGGCACCAGACCTCATTAGCCCCCACATATTAAAAAAAAAATTATAATAATCACTTGCATGGTTCAGGCTGTAGGCCTTTACAAATGTTACTCGATGCTCGTGATGAATCTATAGAGAGTGATATGAAAGAAAGTGAATCTACCCTTTTAGTATAGGAGACTAGCGAATTCTCGGCTACGCCGAGCATTCCCTAGAGCTCCGCTGTCAGTGCAAAAAACAAATGCCGATCGACCTGAAACAATTATTTCATATTTGCACGTCAGGCCTCACCGAGACCTTTCATTAGATTGTAAACACGATATACTTCTAATAATATTTTGCAAAAAACAAAAGCCGGTCGACATGAAACATTTTTGTCATTTATGTACCCCAACTCTCACCGAGACCTTTCATTTGATACCATACACGACATACTTCTGACAACTTTCTGCATTAAACAAAAGTCGATCGACATGAAACATTTTTATCATATCTACACGTTAGCCCACACCCAGACTTTTCATTTGATACCAAACACTATATACTTGTGACAACCTTTTGCAAGAAACAAAAGCCGATCGACATAGCACATTTTTTGTCAATTCTGAAGGCTAGCCCTCTCCGAGACCTTTCATTTGATACCAAACACGACATACTTCTGACAACTTTTTGCATAAAACAAAAGCCGATCGACATGGAACATTTTTGACAATTCTGCACGCTAGCCCTCAACGAGACCTTTCATTTGATACCAAACACCACACACTTCTGACAACTTTTTGCAAATAAGAAATACCGATCGACACAGCACATTTTTATCAATTCTGCACGTTAGCCCTCTCCGAGACCTTTCATTTGATATCAAACACGACATACTTCTGACAACTTTTTGCAAAAAACAAAAACCGATCGACATAGTACATTTTTCTCAATTCTGCACGCTAGCCCTCTCCGAGAACTTTCATTTGAGACCAAACTCGACATACCTTTCAGAATTTTTTGCAAAAAACAAAAGCCGATCAACATTGACCTTTTTTGTTAATTCTACACGCCTGCCCTTATCGAGCCTTTTCATTTGATACCAAACACCACATACTTCTCACAACTTTTTCAAAAAAACAAAAGCCGTTCGATATAGAACATTTTTGTTCATCCTGCACGCTAGCCCTCATCGTGACCTAGCCTAATATAACATTCACTGTCTTCGGTAACCTTTCATTTGGGAATATTTGTTCTTTGTTTAGTTACTTTATTAAACATTTGGCAACATTGACTGTTGTAATTTGAAAATACCCAAACACGACATTTTTCTGACAACATTATGCAAAAAACAAATTCTAATCTACATGGAACATTTTTTGTCATTCGTGCACACCAGTCCGTATTGTGTCGTTTCCTTAAAACCCAAGGACGACCTACTTCTAACAACTTTTTACGGAAAACAAATGCAGGTCGACATGACACATTTTTTTTGTCATTTTAAAACTGGCCCTTATGGTTTTCTTTCTTTTGATAACAAACACAGCAAAGTGTTCAATATATTTTATTTAGGAATATTTTATTTTTATTTAGTTACATTATAATTTGGCAACACTGTTTGCATTAAAAAATAGTAGTTAATTTTTAAATTTATAAATTAATATTGTCAATCCTAATACAACTGCCACCGTCTTCAGTGAAGTTAGTTTAGGAATATTTGGTTTTAATTTAGTTACTTCATCACACATTTGGCAACATTGACTTTTGACATTGGAAAGGTCAAAATTTATATTAATTAAATACGTTATGTTTTAAACTTAAATTAGTTGTAACACATTTGCTCAAGTCTATTATTCATGATACTGTTTTTAAATCTTTGATATCAATGTTCTATTAAAAGATATAATCATTTAAACTTCATAGGAAGATTGTCAAAAGTGACGGATGACGGCGTGATTCTTCTTAAAGTTAGACATGGCCTCTGGGATCCATTGTTTCCAGGCAGCATTTGTGCACAATTTTAATTTTTTACACGAAAACTACTAATAGTAAAAATATGAGACACCCAAAAGGCACCAGATCTCATTAGCCCCCACATATTAAAAAAAAATTATAACAATCACTTGCATGGTTCAGGCTGTAGGCGTTTACCAAAGTTACTCGATGCTCGTGATGAATCTACCGGGTGTCCCAGCTCGACCGACACATGGGAGTTTTATAGTATCTCCCCAGTGCAAGATATTAACTTGAAATTTTGTATACTTATAGGAGAACATTAATTCTATGGATCACACTTATTTGAAATATGCAATTTCGTCTGCAGGGCGAGATTTATTAAATTTAAAATTTAATATTTTCGTTCAAAATCAGACAGCCATGGAAATAAAAGAAAATATTTATCTGACAGTTTAGTGAAGTATCACTGATTTTAATTCTTATCCCTAGTATTTTAATATTATTTAAGTTGAATTTAGTTTCTTTTTGTTAAATAATATATCAATATTACAAAAATATAAATATCTACAATGGCATGTCATTAACTGTCAGAACTCTCACATAGATATTTTCTTTTATTTCCATGGCTGACTGATTTTGAACGAAAATATTAGATTTTAAATTTAATAAATCTCGCCCTGCAGACGAAATTGCATATTTCAAATAAGTGTGATCCATAGAATTAATATTCTCCTACAAGTATACAAAATTTCAAGTTAATATCTTGCATTGGGGAGATACTATTCATAATTAACTGATTTCCCATGTAAAACTCCCATGTGTCGGTCGAGCTGGGACACCCGGTATAGATATATATATATAGTGAATCTAATCGTTTAGTATATAGGACTAGCGAATTCTCGGCTACGCCGAGCATTCCCTAGAGCTCCGCTGTCAGTGCAAAAAACAAATGCCGATCGACATGAAACAATTATTTGTGCAAAGTTTTAATTTTTTACACGAAAATTACTAATAGTAAAAATATGAGACACCCAAAAGGCACCAGATCTCATTAGCCCCCACATATTAAAAAAAAATTACAACAATCACTTGCATGGTTCAGGCTGTAGGCGATTACAAAACTTACTCGATGCTCGTGATGAATCTATAGATAGATATATAGATAGATATATAGATAGATATATAGATATATAGTGAATCTAATCGTTTAGTATAGTGATTGAAATAAACTCATACTTTGTTGCCCGCAGTAAATCCGCTTATATATATTTCCGTTCTAAACTGCAAAAATAAATAATTTTACATTGATGCGAGTATTTTTTATTAGGCTGGATTCTAGAATGCCTACCATCTTTAAAATTGCAATTTTTTTTGTTGCAATGTCTTTTTTTAGCTAAACAATTACAAAAAAACATAAAAAACACAAAAAATTAGGGAACGGAAGCAAATATTTATATGATTTTGTACAAAAATAAAGTCAGATTTTATCTATTCTAAAATTTAATTTAACATGAAGTTCGCTCAATTTGATGTCGGTAAAACAATATAAACCAGTGATAGTAAAACAATGGTTTATGGAATTAAAATATATTTTTGTGGTAAAAATTCTGGAATAATCCTTGGGTTGTATTTTAAAGAATATGTTATATTGTCACTTATTTTAACAATATTTGCTCAATGAATTGTTTTAATTTATTTAAAATTTCATCTCGGTATACCTGAGTACATGTAGGTTACGGAAACTAACTAGAAATGTATCAAATTTACTATTAATATACAAATATTTATATTCTACATTAAAATACCTGTATTAAACATGATTTCAATTATATTTTATACGATATTTTACTATATATTATAGTAGAAATGATATTTTCACGCTGTGAACTAGTTCGTGTCTCCAACTGAAGTGTCAAATGCGATATTTTTATAAAATTTTATCATATTATCCAATTTTCTGGTTTCTTTTTCAGAGATACGTTATATTCTCACTTATAATAATGATTTTTATCAAACTAATTGCTTCATTTTATTTATAATTACATTTTGATATGTCAGAGATGAATTTAACTAATTTTCATACATTCTTTTTTTATTATATTTTAGCAAAATTTGTATTTTCATACAATGACAGCTTAACTGTCATCACTTGACAAGTATGAAGTTAGTTAAAGAATATATAAAAAAGTATTATTTTGAAAATAATTATCTATTTTATAAATATAAATAATGTGAAATAACACACTGAAATTTATAAACTGATACATTTTTATATTGCCAAAAAACATGATTAAATTCATGTTTTTTTGTTGCTATGTACATTTATATAGTTATGAAGCTGAATTATATATGTATTTATCTTCAACTATTGTTATTGTTATTAATAATTTATTTTTTATTATAAATATCAATATAAATGATTATAAAAGTATAATAAATACAATTTGAATAGTTATTTTAAAATTTAACTGATACTGTAGCGCCATCTGTTGAGGTATATATGAACTACTCACACATAACTGAAAATTTATATGCCTGTTAGGCCGTATTTATTTGGGACATTTTAAGTAACCTGGTAGGTTAATCCTGTTTACTTGGCATATGTGAAGTAACCCAGAACTGATCTCGAACTGATCCAACTCACCCAGCTATTTTGCTAGGTTGGTGAGTTCAACCCGTTTTCTATCTTTGTTTACACATTGCTTTCTCTTTCCATTTCTGTCAGAAGTTATACTTTTGTAGGTTATAACGGAGAACATAAGTAAATAACTTTAATAAATAATTGAAATTTACCATATAAAATTTTCACCAAGTATAAAATTTGGTTGTTTATTTGGTACCAACACGGGTAAATAAATGTATTTAAAACTCCCGCCATTACCGAGCTTGTCAAATTTAGTTCCCGAAGTTGATCCTAAGAGGCGCTAAAATTTGTTTTCACAGATGATAAGGTAGATATCCAATCTTCTACAAATATATTTCCTTAATCTATGATATAATTATAATAATAATTTTCATCCAACGAATTGCCTTCTTATAGAAAACGCATTTCTCGATTAATATTTGGTTTCAGAAAGTGTTTATTGTTTAAAATATCAATGATAAATGAATAATTGGATAGATACTTTGTTTTTAAAAACGTTTTTATCTAAAAAATCATTTCATTCAATAACAAAATACAATAGAATTTTTAAAAATCAAATCTTTGTTGTAAAGAACTACTTTCATCTGAAATTTGATGAAAGAATACATAAAGAATGTATAAAATGCAGTTACTTACAGTTTATTATAATCCAGATACATAATTCAAAATAATTATTGTACAATAAATTATTAAACATTTCTTCCAAGTGGGTACGAAGGAAAGGTTGTCAGTATTTTTAAATAAATGTGTTTATGACTGAATACGACTCGCCTTGATTGAATTCCAGAATTTATTTTTTTGTCAATAGTATTATTATCCGTAATATTATCTTATTTCTTTTCTATAAATATATTCTTGTTTGGATATCTTAACCAGTTAAAAACTATAACTGAAATGAAAACACATATCTAAATACAGCCAAGAATATACAAAATTACATACTTACATTACAGAAAGTAGTGTAATTTTACTTCTAAACTAATTTTACTATATATTTCTCCAAGCAAATACCAGACTTGCATTAAGATTGTTTGATTATATTGTAAATAAGGTTTGCCGTAAATTATTATGTACAATGCACTTTTATAATAATCAGTTACACTTCAGTAGTGTTATCATCAGTAATTTTATGTTATTTTTCTTCTATAAATGTACTCCTGTTTGGGTAACCAATTAAAAATTGTAACTGACATGAAAATACATATTTAAATACAGCAAAACAAATTTAAAATTATATACTTACATAACAAAGTGTATTGTACATATTCTTGTAAACAAAGTTTACTTTATATTTCTGTATATTTCTCTTTGAAAATATAAAACTTGTGTAACGATTTTTTTGGTTATATACCAACAGATGTTAAACGTCAGATATCATAAAATTAAATATTTTAAATGCACCACACTTAACATTCAGTGTATTTGTATATATTTCGCTCACTATTATAATGTGTAAAAATATAATTACCTTTACAATATCACTTTTCATTTTCAAAATAAATCAATTAAAAGTTTCATATTGAATTGTCAAAAATGACGGATGACACAGTAATTCTTTTTAAATTTAAACCTGGCATCTAGGATATTTTTTTCAGTTTTGTTCCAGTTTTCCTTTTTCGCTTAGTTTTCGATTTTTTACACAAAAACTATGCACGGTAAAAATATGGGACACCCGAAAGCGATTGGTCCTCAATAATCCACATCTAATAAAATAATATTAAAATTATTACATGAATGGTTTGACCTGTACCCGTGAGCAAAGTTTTTGCGATGCTCGGGATGAATCCAACTATATATAGATATATAGATAGTGAATCTATCAAAATAGTATATGACTAGCGAATTCTCGGCTACGCCGAGCATTCCCTAGAGCTCCGCTGTCAATGCAAAAAAAAATGCCGATCGACATGAAACAATTATTTCATATTTCCACGTCAGGCCTCACCGAGACCTTTTATTAGATTCCAAACACGAAATACTTCTAATAATTTTTTGCAAAAAACAAATAAACCATACACGACATACTTCTGACAACTTTTTGCAAAAAACAAAAACCGATCAACATAATACATTTTTGTCAATTCTGCAGGCTAGCCCTTTCCGAGACCTTTCATTTGATACCAAACACGACATACTTCTGACAACTTTTTGCATAAAACAAAAGCCGATCGACATGAAACATTTTTATCATATTTGCACGCTAGCCCACACCGAGACTTTTTATTTGATACCAAACACTATATACTTGTGACAACCTTTTGCAAAAAAACAAAAGCCGATCGACATTGACCATTTTCGTTAATTCTGCATACCAGCCTTCATTGAAACCTTTTATTTGATACCAAACACCACACACTTCTGACAATTTTTTGCAAAAAAAACAAATACCGATCGACATAGTAAATTTTTGTGAATTCTGCAAGCTAGCCCTCTCTAAGACCTTTCATTTGATACCAAACAAGACATACTTCCGACAACTTTTCGCATAAAACAAATACCGATCGACATAGCACATTTTTGTCAATTCTGCACACCAGCCTTACCCGAGACCTTTCATTTGATACCAAGCACGACATACTTCTGACAACTTTTAGCATAAAACAAAAGTCGATTAACATGGAACATTTTTGTCATCTCTGCATGCTAGCCCACAACGAGACCTTTCATTTGATACCAAACATGACATATTTCTAACAATTATTTGAAAAACAAAAACCGGTCGATGTAAAATATATTTGTCATTTATGCAAGCCAGAAAACATTTGTATAGAAAACATACATTTTTAAAATAATTTTAGAATTTTACAAAATTAATAATTTGTAAACAAATATAACATTAACTAGAATGACATAATAAGGATAATAAATTCTCAGATAGAATTTTTTTTTATTTCCGTAACTGTCTAATTTTTGCCGAAAAAAGGTACATATTATATTTAATATATTTCATACAATAGACGTGCGGTTCCATCGGTTATGATTTCATCTGATGTAGAGTTGAAATATGAACAATTTTTTACTTCTGTAGTTTTGCTCTAAATATATCAGGAGAGAGAGTATTCGCAATTTTTTGAATACTTGGTTTTGTTAAGTGATCATAACTGTCAAATGAAATTAAAATAAAATTAAAAAAATAATGAAATATTAAAATAAAAATTATAAACTGTTTTATTTCATTCATTATACTATTATTCACATATTTAATTCAAGGGACTCTATTTCCAGGTTAAACAATGACTTGTATTTTGCTTTTTCCGTCATGGCACTGTTATTATTGTCATATTTTAATCAAATTAATATAAAACTTCAGATGCATTTATCTCAAAAAATTCGTTATTTTAGGGTATAATAATATTATATCATTGAATTCAGAATAATATCCTCTATTGAATAAGCAAATAAAAAAATAGGTTCATATTTAAAATAAAAAAGTTGGGACACGTATTTTGAGAACCACTGGTTTTAAAAGAAAATAGTTTGTCTCATGTTAATAGTGTTGTAAAATAGAAATTGTTTGCTAATTTAAATGATATTGTAGCTCTTATAGTTCTCGAGATAGCAATAGTGGACAAATAAAATGAACACCTTTATATAGTCTTTTTCACGAAAATGTGATCGTACGTCATACCTAGTAATAAAATTGTAGCCAAAACAACAATGTTACTATCCCTAGCATATAACCAGTAAAATACATGGAACTTAGTGTCTTTTACTAATAAATGGTTGGTAATCCTGTACAACGTTGCCATTCTCGAAATGTCAAAAAATAATAATATTTTTGAAAAATGTCAAAAAATCGAGCAAAAAATTTAGGAAGTTGTGCACAGAATTTGGTGAATTCTGTAATAAGGTATTTCGAACAATAACGTGACAAACGAAGATACAGACGGGGATGCTGAATAAATTTATTTTATTTTATGTAAATAATTCACAATATGATATATACACACATGGTATACTATGCAACCATCAACACTTGAATGTACCCTACAAATACTTGGCAATGTTGCATCAGGGAACATTATGACGTACGATCACATTTTCGTGAAAAAGACTAAAAAAATCACATAGATGGCACTAATTAAGAATTTTATTGCATCTGCTAAGGAAGGAATTGATATAATTATTTAATTAATTTAATATTTTTATATTTAATTTCATATGTATATGAAATAAAATATTATTATTATATTAACTGGTAGTGATAGTGTTGTTATATTTATCTCCAAATCACAAGTATGATGTGAAAATAAAAAAACCTTTATCTCCAGAGTAAATACAAAGGGCTCTTATAATATTTATTATTAAAAATTATTTTATGAAATAAATATAATAATATTATAAATATGCGTTGGTAACATAAATGTACAATTAAATCTTATTTAGAACAATCTGTATAAAATATTTAATAAAAAGTCGTGAATCTTTGGAATAAATGTAGATATAGTCTTTTTCACGAAAATGTGATCGTACGTCATAATGTTCCCTGATGCAACGTTGCCGAGTATTTGTAGGGTACATTCAAGTGTTGATGGTTGCATAGTATACAATGTGTGTATATATCATATTGTGAATTATTTACATAACATAAAATAAATTTATTCAGCATCCCCCTCTGTATCTTCGTTTGTCACGTTATTGTTCGAAATACCTTATTACAGAATTCACCAAATCCTGTGCACAACTTCCCAAATTTTTTGCTCGATTTTTTGACATTTTTCAAAAATAATATTATTTTTTGACATTTCGAGAATGGCAACGTTGTACAGGATTACCAACCATTTATTAGTAAAAGACACTAAGTTCCGTGTATTTTACTGGTTATATGCTAGGGATAGTAACATTGTTGTTTTGGCTACAATTTTATTACTAGGTATGACGTACGATCACATTTTCGTGAAAAAGACTATAGAAACTTCTTATCTCTCTCTACGAATAATGAAATGGCAAACGGTTATATAAAGCATGTGCTTTAAAAAGTGGACTTGTGTGTAATATTTGTCAGACTTCTTGACTTTAACGTTACTATTTTCATGTTATGTATTGTTGGTTAGATAATATTACAACATAACAAGTCCATTTTCATGTATAAAATATTAGTTGAAACTAACTAACATAGCTTGATTACAATAAAAATTGTAGCCATTTTCATTATAATAATCATTGTCATATTTTCTCTGTACCAGTCTAATTCTATTAGTACATATGTACATCTACAATGAAAGAGTTGATTGCAGAATATATAGAATTATTGCGAATTTGTCTATCGTATGAAATTTTTAATACGGTTTTATTTTTTGATTTCTACTTTCTAATCATTCCCTCACTTAAAAAAATCTCATAGATGGCACTAATTATGTATTTTATTGTATCTGCTAAGGAAGGAATCGATATAATTACTCTTGTATTTAAATATGTATATGAATTAAAATATTATTTTTAGGCATAAATGAATTTTATTATTCTAAGCAAAGACAAGAACATAATAATATTTTGAATATTTTGCGACGTATCAAACTAACTGATGGCGCTAGTATTGTTATATTTATTTCCAAATAACAAGTATGATGTGAAAAGAAAAAAATCATTTACAGCTGACTTCTTATTTTGTAAATCTAGAATGAATTTGTTTTAATAGGAATAAGGACATTTTATTTCCAGAAGTTCAAATCCGTTTTCTGTTTTCATAAAACCATCATCACTATATGCTAAGTATGGTTGGTTAGATAATAGTACAACACAACAAGTCCAATTTTATGTATAATATATTAGTAGAAGCTTGAAATACTGATCTCGCTTCACTTTCAGTTTTCAAGCCATAACGCATAGCTTGATTACAATAAAAATTGTAGCCATTGATTCTTATCAACAACATTTTCATTATAATAATCATTGTCATATTTTCTCAGTACCAATCTAATTCTATTGGTACATATGTACATCTACAATGAAAGAGTTGATTGCAGAATATATAGAATTATTGCGAATTTGTCTATCGTATAAAATTTTAAATACGGTTTTATTTTTTGATTTCTACTTTCTACTCATTTTTTTTATGATAATACAGCAAAATGAATATCTAGTTTTATTGATTTTAAATACATAACACATTCTCATACTTATATTTTCAGCAATGTCAAAATAATAAGATAATTTGACAACTTTATTTTGGATGCGTTCAAACATGTGTTATAGAGTCGGATTACTGAATGTGACCGTTAAGTGTAAATTTTTAAATTCAAGGAAACTTGTCAATATATTTAATTAGAACACAATATTTTTTTTAATAAAAATATTATAAATATACCTTAACGATTAACAATGGGATTTTAGGGTTTTGAAAATTTCCAAAAAGAACAGCTATCTTTTCATGCAATCCATTCACCTGGGAGCACATGTCATCAAAAGCATTTCTCGATTAATATTTGGTTTCAGAAAGTGTTTATTGTTTGAAATATCAATGATAAATAAATAATTAAATAGATACTTTGTTTTTGTAAACGTTTTCATTTAAAAAATCATCTCATTCCGTAACAAAATACAATAGAAATTTAAAAAATCTAATCTTTGTTGTAATCAACTATTTTCATCTGAAATTTGATGAAAGAATACATAAATAATGTATAAAATGCAGTTACTTACAGTTTAATATAATACAGATACATAATTGGAAATAATTATTGTACAATAAATTATTTATTTCTTCCAAAGGGGTATGAAGGAAAGGTTTGTCAGTATTTTTAAATAAATGTGTTTATGACTGAATACGACGCGCCTTGTTTGATTTCCATAATTAAATTTTTGTCAATAGTGTTATTATCTGTAATTTTATGTTATTCTTTTCTTTCTATGAAAATATTCTTGTTTGGATAACTACGAGTATAACTGAAATGAAAACATATTTAAATACATTCAAGAAAATATAAAATTACATACTTACATTATAAAATGTAGTGTAATTTTACTTTTAAACTAATTTTACTATATATTTCTCCAAGCAAATACAAGACTTGAAAGATGATTTTTTTAATAGAGCTGACGTTTTGACAAACGTCATATGTCATGAAAACTTAAATATTGTAAATAAGGTTTGCCGTAAATTATTATGTACAATGCACTTTTATGATAATCAGTTACACTTCAGTAGTGTTATTATCACTAATTTTATGTTATTTCTCTTCTATAAATATACTCTTGTTTGGATAACCAATTAAAAATTGTAACTGAAATGAAAATACATCCTTAAATACAACGAAACAAATTTAAAATAATATACTTACATCACAAAGTGTATTGTACATAGTTTACTTTATATTTCTGTATATTTCTCTTTGAAAATATAAAACTTGTGCCACGAATTTTTTTCAAACGTCATAAAATTAAATATTTTAAATACACCACACTTAACATTCAGTGTATTTGTATATATTTCGCTCACTAATATAATGTGTAAAAATATAATTACCTTCACAATATCTCTTTTCATTTTCAAAATAAATCAATTAAAAGTTTCATATTGAATTGTCAAAAATGACGGATGGCACAGTAATTTTTTTAAATTTAAACCTGGCATCTAGGATATTTTTTTCAGTTTTGTTCCACTTTTCCTTTTTCGCTTAGTTTTCGATTTTTTACACAAAAACTATGCACGGTAAAAATATGAGAAACCCAAAAGCGATTGGTCCTCATTAAACCACATCTGATAAAATAATATTAAAATTATTACATGAATGGTTTGACCTGTACCCGTGAGCAAAGTTTTTGCGATGCTCGAGATGAATCCAAATATAGATATATATATATATATATATATATATATATATATATATATATATATATAGTGAATCTATCAAAATAGTATATGACTAGCGAATTCTCGGCTACGCCGAGCATTCCCTAGAGCTCCGCTGTCAGTGTAAAAAACAAATGCCGATCGACATAAAACAATTATTTAATATTTCCACGGCAGGCCTCACCGAGACCTTTCATTAGATTGCAAACACGTTATGCTTCTAATAATTTTTTGCAAAAAACAAAAGCCGGTCGACATGAAACATTTTTGTCATTTATGTACCCCAACTTTCACCGAGACCTTTCATTTGATACCATACACGACATATTTCTGACAACTTTCTGCATAAAACAAAAGTCGATCGACAAGAAACATTTTTATCATATCTACACGCTAGCCCACACCGAGACTTTTTATTTGATACCAAACACTATATACTTGCGACAACCTTTTGCAAAAAACAAAAGCCGATCGACATTGATCATTTTCGTTAACTCTGCACACCAGCCTTCATTGAAACCTTTCATTTGATACCAAACACCACACACTTCTGACAACTTTTTGCAAAAAACAAATACCGATCGACATAGGACATTTTTGCCAATTCTGCACGCTAGCCCTCTATGAGACCTTTTATTTGATACCAAATACGACATACTTCTGACAACTTTTTGCATAAAACAAATACCGATCGACATAGCACATTTTTGTCAATTCTGCACGCTAGCCCACAACAAGACCTTTCATTTGATACCAAACATAACATTTTTCTAACAATTATTTGAAAAACAAAAACCGGTCGATGTAAAATATATTTGTCAATTATGCAAGCCAAAAAACATTTATATAGAAAACATACATTTTTAAAATAATTTTAGAATTTTACAAAATTAATAATTAATATCAAATATAACATTAATTAGAATGACATAATAACAATAATAAACTCTCAGATAGAATTTTTTTTTTATTTCCCTAACTGTCTAATTTTTGCCGAAAAAGGTAAATATTATATTTAATATATTTCATACAATAGACGTGCGGTTCCATCGGTTATGATTTTATCTGATGTAGAGTTGAAATATGAACAACTTTGTACTTTTGTAGTTTTGCTCTAAATATATCAGGAGAGAGAGTATTCGCAATTTTTTGAATACTTGGTTTTGTTAAGTGATCATAACTGTCAAATGAAATTAAAATAAAATTAAAAAAAATAATGAAATATGAAAATAAAAATTATAAACTGTTTTATTTCATTCATTATACTTTTGTTCACATATTTAATTCAAGGCACTCTAATTCCAGGTAAAACAATTACTTGTATTATTATTGTCATATTTTAATCAAATTAATATATAACTTCAGATGCATTTTTCTCAAAAAAATTGTTATGTTAGGGTATGATAATATTATATCATTGAATTCAGAATAATATTCTCTATTGAATAAGCAAATGAAAAAATAGGTTCACATTTAAAATAAAAAAGTTGGGACACGTATTTTGAGAACCACTGGTTTAAAAAAAATTAGTTTGTCTCATGATAATAGTGTTGTAAAATAGAATTTTTTTGCTAATTTTCTGACCTTGTAGCTCTTATAGTTCTTGAGATAGCAATAGTGGACAAAATAAAATGAACACCATTATATATACACATAATTTTTATAGGTTTACCAATACTGTTTAAACCAGTATTTGTAAAATTTGTTTCTGTATTCATCTGAGAAAATCAATAATTTTAATAGTTTAAAAAAATCACATAGATGGCACTAATTAAGAATTTTATTGCATCTGCTAAGGAAGCAATCGATATAATTATTAAATTAATTTAATATTTTTATATTTAATTCATATGTATATGAATTAAAATATTATTATTATATTAACTGGTAGTGATAGTGTTGTTATATTTATTTCCAAATCACAAGTATGATGTGAAAAGATAAAAACCTGAATCTCCAGAGTAAATACAGAGGGCTCTTATAATATTTATTATTGAAAATTATGTTACAAAATAAATATAATAATATATATAAATATGCGTTGAAAACATAAATGTACAATTACATCTTATTTAGAACAAACTGTATGAAATATTTAAAAAAAAAGTTGTGAATCTTTGGAATAAATGTAGATAGAAACTTCTTATCTCTCTCTACGAATAATGAAATGGCAAACGGTAATATAAAGCATGTGCTTTGAAAAGAGGACTTGTGTGTAATATTTGTCGTACTTCTTGAATTTAACGTTACTATTTTCATGTTAAGTATGGTTTGTTAGATAATATTACAACATAACAAGTCCATTTTCGTGTATAAAATATTAGTTGAAACTTGAAATACTGATCTCGCTTCACTTTCGGTTTCCAAGCCATAACACATAGCTTGATTACAATAAAAATTGTAGCTGATTCTTATCAACAACATTTTCATTATAATAATCATTGTCATATTTTCTCGGTACCAATCAAATTCTATTGGTACATACGTACATCTACAATGAAAGAGTTCATTGCAGAATATGTAGTATTATTGCGAATTTATCTATCGTATGACATTTTTATTACGGTTTTTATATTTTGACTTCTTCTTTCTACTGATTTTTTCTTTGCACTTCCAACCCTATTTAATGTGCTTTCAATTTCGCTATAAGTATAATACTTATATTTTCAGCAATGTCAAAATGACAAGATAATTTGACAACTGTATTTTGGATGCGTTCAAACATGTGTTATACAGTCGGATTACTGAATGTGACCAGTGTAAATTTTTAAATTCAAAGAAACTTGTTAATAAATTTAATAAGAACACGAATTTTTTTTTAATAAAAATATTGTAAATATACCTTAACAAATAACAATGAGCCTTTAGGGTCCCGAAAATTTACAAAAAGAGCAGCTAACAATCAAAGCCTGCCGTTTACTTTTAAATTTTCGGGTATCTAAAGGCTTATTGTTAAACGGTAAATATTTTTGATTTCTATGTAAATCATTTTAAAATATATCTTATCATTTTAATAGATACACTTCGTTTATGAAAATGAATTTTAGATGTCAGATTGTCAAATTTGAATTGAATAAAATAAGTAAAATATATGAAATAATAATGTTCATAAAGTAATTTTTATTTACTCGCCAATGAATATAAAAGTATATGAATATTATATAGTAAAATGAAATATTTTTATAATTAGAGAATAATAGGTAACTAAAACTAACTATAGGAATTGCAAACCTTGCTCGCAACTGTCATCATCACAAATTTTGACATAAATAATCCATTATTTAAAAACTTTATGGTTGTATATGAAAGAATATATTATATTTACTCTTTTTACAGCATTATTTATGATAAAAATAGCTTCTTTTAATTTAATTTGATAACACTTTGAACCAGTAACCTAATATGACATCTGTAAGTGATAAAATAAAAAAATTACCTAATAATATTTGTATCGTACCTTAAACTAATATCCAACAATTTTCAAACATTTTTTTTTGCATTATTTCGTAGTAAAAATCTGAATTTTCATGT
Source organism: Stenolophus ochropezus (assembly GCA_035578165.1). NCBI lineage: Eukaryota > Metazoa > Arthropoda > Insecta > Coleoptera > Carabidae > Stenolophus > Stenolophus ochropezus. The sequence goes on from JAQOWZ010000048.1 coordinate 1,409,835, forward strand.
AATTCATTCACCTGGGAGCACATGTCATCAAAAGCATTTCTCGTTAAATATTTGGTTTCAGAAAGTGTTTATTGTTTGAAATATCAATGATAATTGAATAATTGGATAGATACTTTGTTTTTGTATACGTTTTCATTAAAAAAATCATCTCATTCCATAACAAAATACAATAGAAATTTTAAAAAACTAATTGTTGTTGTAATCAAATACTTTCATCTGAAATTTGATGAAAGAATACATAAAGAATGTACAAAATGCAGTTACTTACAGTTTACTATAAACCAGATACATAATTGAAAATAATTATTGTACAATAAATTATTAAACATTTCTTCCAAGGGGGTATGAAGGAAAGGTTTGTCAGTATTTTTAAATAAATGTGTTTATGACTGAATACGACGCGCCTTGTTTGATTTCCATAATTAAATTTTTGTCAATAGTGTTATTATCCATAATTTTATGTTCTTCTTTTCTATGAATATATTCTTGTTTGGATAACTACGAGTATAACTGAAATGAAAACACATATTTAAATACATTCAAGAAAATATAAAATTACATACTTACATTATAAAATGTAGTGTAATTTTACTTTTAAACTAATTTTACTATATATTTCTCCAAGCAAATATAAGACTTGCAAGATGATTTTTTGATAAGAGCTGACGTTTGGACACGTCATATGTCATGAAAATTTAAATATTGTAAATAAGGTTTGCCGTAAATTATTATGTACAATGCACTTTTATGATAACCAGTTACACTTCAGTAGTGTTATTTTTAGTAATTTTATGTTATTTCTCTTCTATAAATATACTCTTGTTTGGATAACCAATTAAAAATTGTAACTGAAATGAAAATACATCTTTAAATACATCGAAACAAATTTAAAATAATATACTTACATCACAAAGTGTATTGTACATAGTTTACTTTATATTTCTGTATATTTCTCTTTGAAAATATAAAACTTGTGCCACGAATTTTTTGATTGACTGACCCAACAGATGATAAACGTCAAACGTCATAAAATTAAATATTTTAAATACACAACACTTAACATTCAGTGTATTTTTATATATTTCGCTCACTATTATAATGTGTAAAAATGTAATTACCTTCGCAATATCTCTTGTCATTTTCAAAATAAATCAATTAAAAGTTTCATATTGAATTGTCAAAAATGACGGATGGCACAGTAATTCTTTTTAAATTTAAACCTGGCATCTAGGATATTTTTTTCAGTTTTGTTCCAGTTTTCCTTTTTGGCTTAGTTTTCGATTTTTTACACAAAAACTATGCACGATAAAAATATGAGAAACCCAAAAGCGATTGGTCCTCATTAAACCACATCTGATAAAATAATATTAAAATTATTACATGAATGGTTTGACCTGTACCCGTGAGCAAAGTTTTTGCGATGCTCGAGATGAATCCAAATATAGATATATATATATATATATATATATATATATATATATATATATATATATAGTGAATCTATCAAAATAGTATATGACTAGCGAATTCTCGGCTACGCCGAGCATTCCCTAGAGCTCCGCTGTCAGTGTAAAAAACAAATGCCGATCGACATAAAACAATTATTTAATATTTCCACGGCAGGCCTCACCGAGACCTTTCATTAGATTGCAAACACGTTATGCTTCTAATAATTTTTTGCAAAAAACAAAAGCCGGTCGACATGAAACATTTTTGTCATTTATGTACCCCAACTCTCACCGAGACCTTTCATTTGATACCATACACGACATATTTCTGACAACTTACGCACGGTAAAAATATGGGACACCCGAAAGCGATTGGTCCTCAATAATCCACATCTAATAAAATAATATTAAAATTATTACATGAATGGTTTGACCTGTACCCGTGAGCAAACTTTTTACGATGCTCGAGATGAATCCAACTATATATATATATATAGAAATATAGAGAGTGAAACTATCAAAATAGTATATGACAAGCGAAGGCTCAGCTACGCTGAGCTTCACTAGGCCTCCGGCATCAATGAAGTATTTACAGTTAACGGCTAATTTCATTCCTGTACACCAGCTCTTGACGAGACCTTTCATGTGATACCAAACACGATATACTTCTGACAAATTTTGCAAAAATACAAAAGCCGATCGACCTGGCAAATTTTTGTTATTTCAATATGGCTGCCCAACTCGAGTACTTTCATTTGATACCAAACACGGCATACTTCTGACAGTTTTTCACAAAAAACAAAAGCCGATCGAAAATTTTGTGACTTCTGCAAGCCAGCTCTTATCGACTCCTTTCATATGATACCAAACACAACATACTTCTGACAACTATTCTCTGAAAACAAAAGCCGATCTACATGGAACTGTTTTATCATTTTTGCAAGCTAAACCCTTGTCAAGTGCTTTTAATTAATAACAAACACGGTATACCTCAGACAAATTTTTCATTGCTATAATCAAATTTTTAGTCTGTAAACCTTAATTACAAGTTCATTTTTGTTAAAAAAAGGATTAATTAAAATACGCTTTGTGGTTGATATAATCAAAATTAAAATTTTATAAAATTTGATTACATTTTCTTCTATTATCTTACTCGAAATTTTCTCTTTGTCTTAGACTATTTCATTTAACAAACAAACCTTTTGAATGGATAATTTTGGGAACAAATTATAATAATTTGAAGAAGAATTTGTAATATTTATCGAAATACCTTCTTAATAAAACAGTTATTATTCAACAAAGTACATTACTTGCTTCACTTAAAAGTAATTTTGGTTACATTTGAGGAAGTTACTACAAGTTTTTTAGTTGATATAATCAAATGTGTTGTTTGTAAACTTAATGGGATATATGATCTAATTTCTTTTCTTCCATTTTATTGTTCTGTACAAAAAATAAAATACCCGTATTTTTTTAAATCGCTCTATTATTGATAATTCCGAAGCAAAACAATATTAAAGTTTTGGAGACTGGTTATGTGACTTCACGTAGGAAAATTTGAGGATTTGAATTCATTCGATATAAATCATTTATCATAGAATAATGTACATTTGGCAAATTACCCCGGTTCCATTTTCAAAACTATGTACATATGTAAACACTAAACAGCCTTTGAAAATCATACGACATTGACACTGTTAACAGATGAGTACAGACATTTCAATGTCAACCAAATTTGATTCCATGTTTTCTAGCTGTTGTAAGTAAAAGTTGAATCCACAAAACATTAACATAATGAGAAGCGTAACCCAATGGATCAAGTGTGCAGCACGGAACTGCTGCCATCTGATGTTCTCGGTGTTGAGTTACTCTAAGCTTACTTGATCATTAAATTTTGTATATGTCACATAAACGTCAAATGCAGCTGTCAATTTTCATTTGTTCATTTATTACTACTGGATATTTTAATTTTAAATAAAAGATATACATTTGTTATCATTATATTTATTGTTTATTTATTCATTTAAAATAAACATATATGATGAAAGAAGTTCTCTTGGTGCCATTTGTCTAAGCGATGTTTTCTCATCAAAAGTTTTGGAGAGATATTCTCTCGGTGTCATTTGTGGAAGATGTTCTCTCTGTGAAATTTGTCGAAATGATGTTCTCTCAGCACAAGTATTGGAGAGATGTTCTCTTGGTGCCATTTGTGGAAGAGATGTTCTCTCGGTGAAATTTCTCGAAGCGATATTCTTTCAGCAAAAGTTTTGGAGAGATATTCTCTCACACTTCTTTTACTCTTGCAGTTGGGGTATTTACATCGGTACTTATATGCTGAACTGTAAATAAAAAAAATATTTTCTAATACAAAGATAAATAATTTCCGAAAATATTACTTACGATGTCGACATTATCATTTTTTTATATTATTGCCTTTGTGGTTTATTTATGTTTACTGTCATACTTTTTTCTTTTAATTTTTCATTGTCAATTGACATCGTTTAATATTGTTTACCCAGTTAACTTAACTTTAAATTAAAATTAGAATCAAAAGTTACTAAATTTTCCCCCAGATATGAAAGAATTGGAATATAAGTAGTTCAAAAATTAAAATGGCATCCTATAAATTTAAAATACTTTCATAAATATTCATATTTAACGAAATATGAATTAAATAAAATTTAAGGTGTTTTAGAAAATGAATTAAGATTGCCTTGATAAATAAAACAAATTTTTGAATAAATTATCTATCAACACTTTTGGCTCATCGATAAATTATTATTTTATTTAAAATTATTGTATTCTCGTATTAAAAATTACCATAACTTTGTTGATAAATTTAATTACTATATAATAATATTTTTTGTATTAATAAATCTATATTTTTAAATATAATATAAACATAATTTTTATAGGTTTAACTATACCGTTTAAACCAGTCTTTGTAAAATTTGTTTCTGTGTGTATCAGAGAAAATCAATATTTTTAAGTTTCAAAAAATTAAAAATATAAAAAACCCAAATTCAAATCTGAGTGCATGCATTTCTTATGGGAGTACATTTTCAATTCACGATATTAAAGCATTTTGGCGATTCTTAATTATAACATAGAGATTTTTTATGTTTCAAAACATTACTCTTTGCTTTCCTTACAGAAAAAATACAAATAAAAGAATAAATTAAGAAAAATTTCATTTTAAAGAAAGTAGTATCTCAAATAGTAACATATGTCGTTACTTGGTGCAGCAAATTAAAAACGCTAAGTTAAAGTGGCGGATGTGTATATTACATTAGATGATTGATAAAACATTAGAGATTAGTATTTATAAGGTTTCATAGTTAAGATTTGCATAATACTTTCCAGCAACTTAAAGATAGAATATTTTTATTCACATAAGAATAACATGGGCTTATAAATCGGCGGAGCGCGGAGGCGAGTTAGGGTTTCAGTTTGAATTTGGCGCCACAAAATAAACGTTACTCTAATGCAGTCTATTAAAACTTATTCAGAACAAACTGAATGAAATATTTCAAATAAAAGTCGTGAATCTTTAGAATTAATGTGGATAGAAACTTCTCATCTCTTTCTACGAATAATGAAATGGCAAACGGTAATATGAAGTATATGCTTTGAAAAGTGGTAATATTTGTCGAATTTTTTGATTTTAACGTTACTATTTTCATCGAATTCTAAATCATTTACAGCTGACTTTTTATTTTGTAAATCTACAATGATTTTGTTTTGACAGGAATAAGGACATTTTATTTCCAGAAGTTCAAATCCGTTTTTTGCTTTCATAAAACCATCATCACTACATGCTACGTATGATTGGTTGTATAATATTACAACACAAGTCCAATTTCATGTATCATATATTAGTTGAAGCTTGAAATACTGATCTCGCTTCACTTTCGGTTTCCAAGCCATAACGCATAGCTTGATTACTATAAAAATTGTAGCCATTAATTTTTATCAACAACATTTTCATTACAATATTCATTGTCATATTTTCTCTGCACCAATCTAATTCTAATGGTACATATGTACATCTACAATGAAAGAGTTCATTACAGAATATGTAGTATAATTGCGAATTTATTTATCGTATGAAATTTTTATTAGGGTTTTTATTTTTTGATTTCTTCTTTCTACTCATTTTTTCTATACACTTCCAGCCCTAATAATGTGCTTTAAATTTCGCTAAAAGTATAGTACTTTATGCACTCGTTTCAGACATAATTTCTTTGCTTATGTTTTGAAAATGTAAAAAGAGTATCAAGAAAATTTTCAGACGTATTTATGTAGAATGAGTTTATTGAAACTTTTTGATATTTTTCTAACTGGGCTTGTAAATGCTTGTGCTGTATTTTAGAATTTTTATTTAAATGTGACTTCTCTACACAATTATAATTGAAGGTAAAATTAGAGAAATAACACATATGTAAACAAATACTTTGTTTCTTGTAGTAGTTTCTTTGGTACAAGTTGTGATACACAATAAAATGCTATCTTCTTTACATTTATTAATAAAATGAAGTCTCTTTATTATAATACAGCAAAATGAATATCTAGTCTTATTGATTTTATATGCATAATACGGTCTAATACTTATATTTTCAGCAATGTCAAAATGACAAGATAATTTGACAACATTATTTTGGATGCGTTCAAACTTGTGTTAAGTGTAAATTTTAAAATTCAAAGACACTTGTTAATAAATTTAATTAGAACACAATATTCTTTTTAAATAAAAATAATATAAATATAACTTAACAATTAACAATGGGCCTTTAGGGTCCCGAAAATTTACATAAAGGGTAGCCAACAATCAAAGCCGGCCATTTTCTTTTAAATTTTCGAGAATCTAAAGGCTCATTTTTAAATGTTAAATATTTTTGGTTACTAAATAAATCTCTTTAAAATATATCTTATCATTTTAATAGGTACACTTCGTTTATGAAAATGAATTTTTAGATGTCAGATTGACAAATTTGAATTAAATAAAATAAGTAAAATATGTGAAATAATAATGTTCATAAAGTAACTTTTATTTACTATCCAATGAATATAAAGGTATAATATATTTTAAAATGATATATGTTTATAACTACAGAATAATAACTAAAACTAACTGTGGGAACTTGCAAACTTTGCTCGCAACTTTCATCATCGCAAATTTTTGCATAAATAATCCTTGATAAACTTTATGGTTGTATATGAAAGAATATATTATATTTACTCTTTTTATAGCATTATTTATGATAAAAATAGCTTCATTTAATTTCATATGATTACACTCTGAGCCTAATATGACATCTGTAAGTGATAAAAATTAGAAATGTACTTAAAAATATTTATGTCATACCTTAAATTAATATTCAACAATTTTCAAACATTCTTTTCCATTATTTCGTAGTAAAAATATGAATTTTTATGCAATCCATTCACAGTCATATTCGACTAAGAGCATATGTCATCAAACGCATATCTCGATTAATATTTGGTTTCAGAAAATGTTTATAGTTTGAAATATCAATGATAAATGAATAATTGGATAGATACTTTGTTTTTGTAAACGTTTTCATCTAAAAAATCATCTTGTTCCATAACAAAATACAATGGAATTTTTAAAAATCTAATCGTTGTTGTAATCAACTACTTTCATCTGAAATTTGATGAAAGAATACATAGAGAATGTATAAAATCCAGTTACTTACAGTTTAATATAATCCAGATAGATAATTCAAAATAATTATTGTACAATAAATTGTTAAACATTTCTTCCAAGATGGTATGAAGGAAAAGATTGTCACTATTTTTAAATAAATGTGTTTATGACTAAATACGACGTGCCTTGTTTGATTTCCAGAATTTATTTTTTTGTCAATAGTATTATTATCCGTAATTTTATGATATTTCTTTTCTATAAATCAATGACACGAAATTATTGAACAATTCAGGTTTAATGAAATATGTATTTACATATGAGAAGTGTTTTAATAATAATAGATTTATTTAAATAAGATACCTCATTTTTTTATTAAATAAAAACGACATTTTAATGTGATAATTTATTTGTGAATAATTATATTTCTTAAACGAAACTTTTATTATAATATCAATAAAATAGCAACTAATTTCACATTGATATATTTAAATGAAATATATTACCATGGATACAAACAAAATTTATTAGTTTGTGCTAATTATTGAAAAATGACTGAAATAAACAGCGAAATGGATCGCAAAGAAATTGAAGCGGTAGATGCAGAAGAAAACAGTAAGTAACTATATTAAATAATAATTTTATACTATAAATTATATTAATAAATTTACATTTTTCTACGGCAGCAACATTAACAGATCTGAAACGCGAAATGGAGGAAGGATTAAGGTACGTGGAGGACATAAAAAGGAGAATAGAAGCGGCAGAAGATAAAAGCAGTGGAAAGGAGGTGGAGAATAATGATAACGCGGAAATGGAGAAGAAGGGGAAAGAAGAAAATAGTTCCCGCGGTAGAGGTGGTAGTTACCGTGGCAAGTACGCCGGCCGGGGCCGCTGGCGAGGGAGCTACCGCCGCTATCGCGGGAACCGGAATGCTCCCCAGACCGCAACTAACAGCACAGTAAGGAAGGTGCATTAATATATTTATAAATTTTAATAACTCATACAAAATTTCTTACAGGATAGAAGACAGTGGTGGGCGATGTACCACCTCATTAATAATTTTATGAAGAAGTAGGATAGTTTTTAGTTTTAGGTTTAGGTAATTAAGAAAAATTATATGTTTTAGTTTTAGTTTGTATGTAGATATAAGTATTTAATTTTGTTTAGTATAATAAATTTAGTTAAGTTCTAAATTGTTTAATTTTCATTATTTTCTTCTAATGTTGCTTTGCTAAAGTGATTAGGAATGATTGTCCGTGCGCCTCGTTCTGATTTTTTGTTTGTCGCCTTGTTGTGATAGTTAACTACGATTGACAGATCGCATTAGCGCACAATGAACTTATGGAAAGAGCTTTATAATTGATAATTCCGAAGAAAAACAATAATAAAATTGTGGAGAGGGCATATGTGACCTCACGTAGGAGACTGAGGATTTGAATTCATTCGATAAAAATAATTTATCATAGAATGATGTACACTTGACAAATTACCCAGGTTTCATTTTTAAAAAGATGTACATTTATGTAAACACTAAACAGCCTTTGAAAATCATACGACATTGACAATGTTGACAGATGAGTACAGCATTTCAAAGTGAACCAAATTTGATTCCATGTTATCTAGCTGTTGTAAATAAAAGTTGAATCTTGATAATTTTAACTACGTAATATTTTTATTATTGTAATCAAAATTCGATTTTTATTTTAGATTATTGTATTCAACGAAAAGACATTTTAAATAGATCATTTTGAAGAAGAAACTATAATAATTTGGTAAAGCATTTGTAAAACTTACATACTTGGTTCTTATAACAGATTATATTCAACAAAATACATAAATTGCTTGATATGAAAGTTATTATGATTACATCTGAGGAAGTAGTTACAAGTTTTTAGGTTGTTGTAATCAAATTTGTAGTTTGTAAACCTTTCTATCTCGATTTATCATTGTTGTTAAAAATTAACTTCAGTTAAACATGCCTTATGATAGTAGTAATCAAAGTTTAAATTTTATAAAATAAATATAATCAAAATTTGAACTTTGTTTTAAATTATTGCATTTAACAAAAAACATTTTAATAAATAATTTTGAAAAACAAATTTTAATAATTTGGAGAAGAGTTTCTAATATTTACTACATGCTTTGTTACTATAACAGTATTTAATCAACAAAATACATGATTTTTTCGTATAACTCAAAAACGATTAGCCGTACAATGTAGAAATTTTGGTTATGGTAATTTTTGTCAATAGTGTTCTTATCCGTAATTTTATGTTATTTTTTTTCTATAAATATATTCTTGTTTGGATTACTTAACTTAATAAATTAAAAACTATATCTCAAATGAAAACACATATCTAAATACAGCCAAGAAAATATAAAATGACATACATTACAGAATGTAGTGTAATTTTACTTTTAAACTAATTTTACTATATATTTCTCTAAGCAAATACAAGACTTGCATTATGATTATTTGATTATGACAAACGTCATATGTCATGAAAATTTAAATAATGTAAATAAAATTTGCCGTAAATTATTATGTACAATGCACTTTTATGATGATCAGTTACACTTCAGTAGTATGATTATCAGTAATTTTATGTTATTTCTTTTCTATATTAAATATTATTTCTATTCTATAAATAATGGATGTATGATCGAACATGAACCCTCACTTAATTTTTTTATTAGGAGAAATAGAAAAAAAATCTGTTATATAAAAGTTTTATTATATTAAATATACTGTTCGACACTGATATTCATACATCGACTATCAATTTTTTATTTTTATAAAATTATATTGATGAAATAAAATAGTAAGGAGGAAACATGTATATATTTATATATTTTTTTCTATAGTGGATGTTAAAGTGCAATTTTATCAACTCAAAATAGTGGATAAAGTAGTACTTTAACTGCAAGGGTAGATAAAGTACTTTAACTTTTATTTATTAGAAGTACATTTCCATAACAACGCATACTACTGACATTTTAAAATTGTTCTTAAATAATAATTTAATTTTTCTAATTCTTTTTTCTTCAAAACCAATTAAATTATCGACTCGCGAAAAATATTATTTTATCGTCTTGTATAAAAAATAACTATTAATAACTCATACAATTTTTTTTACAGAATACAAAGTAGTGGTGCGCTTTATATAATTTAATTAAGAAATAGTAAATTTTTTTTTTCATTTTTTTTTTGTTTGTAGATAAATATTTTATAAGTTAGATTCGGTTAGATATAATAAATTTTGTTCTTGAGTCTAAATTTTTCATTCTTCATTCTTTTCGTCTAATGTTGCTTTGGCAGAGTGATCGGGAATGTTTGCCCGTGCCACCTCGTTCGTCTTGTGATAGTGAACTGCGATTGAAAGATCGTATTAGCGCATAGTGAACTTATGGAAGAAGCAAAAATAAATGTGTTCAGGGTGATAAGAATAGAATCGGTAAAAGAAAATTATTTTTATTATTCCTATTAAAAAACGTATGAGACTTTAAATTATCTTATTTGCTTTTATAATTGATACTAAGAAAATACTATAAATAAATTATACTCAAGCTCCATAGACAAGACTTTATGAATTAATTACTATTTACAGAAGTTATGACATATGGACATAACAAAAATAATTTTTATCTACTCCCAGTCTATAATTAACAGATTAATATGTAAATTGTGCGTAATGTATATCATTACTGAAATTGTGCGAAGCAAACCAAATGATGTTTAAGAAACCAATGTAAGTAAATTAAAGGTCACTTTCGTTATTAAACGATTTGTTAACGAGTATTGACACAACAGTCGCATAAAACCCAATTAATGCTAACAGCGATACAGCCTGTTGTAAAAATTATATTATATTTCGCGTCTTTTTTTAAAATATTTAAAAACCGTTAAAAATTCAAATATTATTTGGAAACAATAGCACACATTTACAGTTAAAAATAACCAATTCTTAATTACAATACATTATACTGGAGTTTTGCCCAGTTTTTTACTTACTTTTTTATTCCAATGAAAAAATATGAACAAAATTTGTATGAAATGAAACTGTCAACTAACTTTCGGAATGTCGGTAACATAGGTATCATAATTAAAAAATGACTACTAATTTTATTCCGTGGAAGCTAATTTTTTTTCAATACTGCAGTCTTTTCATTAACGATATTTAATTTTATTTCGTGTTTGATTAAAAATGAAATATAACTCTAGTAGTAATAAAATCTCCTTGAATAAATGTGTAATTTTATAGTTATATGAAACTCCACTGTTTGAGAACCGATTTGCTTCAAAATTTATTTCACACAACATTTATAAAAACAAATTTATAAATAACAATTAAAACTTTTTAAAACGAAACATCGCTATTAAACATTTCTTTGTACTATAATTTTGATCAGTTAGATTTGATTATGTTATTATAAAAACGTTTCAGAACTGCTGTGCTTACAAAAGAATTTTTTATAATAAAACGTATAAATAGCAAGTGTAAATAATGTCATTTTAAAATTAGGTTTTACTTTTATATTTGTTAGATAATAAAGTTAAAATTTACCTCATGATGATTATTTCATTATTTTTACTTACTTGAGTTTCGACGATATGCCACCATTTTTCTCGGGCGGGAAAATTAAATTATGTAGTACTGACCCAAGATGATTTTTTTGTTTATCGATAATACGAATAAATACGAAATATTTTTTTTAAGAAAATTGTATTAAAATAAAGAAATTTGAAGCATTTAAAATCAGTTTTCTTTAACAGATGTATAATTATAACTTAGATACACAAAATAGGAAAGTTATATATTATTAAAATATTACAATAAATAATAATGACAATAAACTATGTAGTAAAAATCTTCTGGGCGGAACGAATTAGTCTTCAGGATTCCCTGTAAATGCTAACGGAAAACCGCCAAAAACGTTAGCAAAAGACGATAACTAAACAAAAAGAATAATGTGAAAGAATTAATCGAACCGGTAATAACACTTACATTATTTAAATATATTGGAATTGCCATAAAGAAAGAGCGTTTTCCGACGAAGCAGTGGGCAAAACGACCAGTTCAGATTTAACCTTTTCAAATTTTCTTTTAGTTTCAGAGAAAAACGAAAATAGGTCGACTTATTTGAAAATATCTGGTATTATTTATTTAATTTCATTGACTGTCAATTAGGAAAATCTATAGTAATCGTTGAAAATGTTGTCAAAAAACAACGAATTTACCTAATTCAATGCTATGGCAATCGGTCTCATGTTTATCTTTGGGGCCGTTGGAAACAAATAGTTTATGCAAATTATCTACGACCAAATGTAGAGAATTTAAAGGAGAGAATTAGAGACGCTGTGACGTCTTTAACTCTGCGGAAGAAATTCAAAGAAGTTAAATAATTGCATCGAAGACTACAATTATGCGCTCAACAAACCGTGAATCGATTGAGTAGAATAGTTACTGTTTATATTATTTTTGTTGTTAAATTTATGAAACTAAAGTTAAACTCATGTTAACAATAATTTCTATGATAACGCAAACTTGTTTTCTGGGGCTTACAATTAGAAAAATTCTAAGTCGAACTACTTTTGTCTGAGACTAAAAGAAAATTTGAAAAGGTTAAAACTGAATTGTCAGTATTGAAACATGTAAAAAGTTTTATTAAGAATACATGTTTCTCGTAAAATAAAAAATAAAAATGTTTTCCTTCTTTCTAACTCGATCCGATGACATACTGTATATCAAGGCCACAGAGAATGTTAATATGAATTTTGACTTACTTTATTTGGACATTGCAAAGTTTTCTCGTAGAATTTGTCACGCAAAATTTGAAGAATGTTTCTTTCATTTCATGTAGTAATTTATATGTTTACTTTCTGAAAATACGACGAAATTTTCCTCCAGTGATCAAACAGATATGCGTTCTGTTAAATAAAAAATAGTAATTAGTTAATATGTTTTTTTTTTCTTTAAATATAAATGTATTAACTATTCTTGTTCAACTTCGTCAATAATAATATAGTTTTTCCAATGGTAGCAGAATCGTCAGCGAATAGAGTGGTTTCCATTTTAAGTTCCAAAATATTCAATATCGCTTTCCAAAGGAGGTTATTCTTAACAAGTTTTCCCAAAAATATATTTTTTGTGAAACTGCTACCCTATAAACAATAAAAGTAATATAATAAAGGAAGATAATTTTTATTCAAATGATGCCTTCGTTTTAGAATGAATTCATTTTTCCAAATATTGTTTAACATCAACGTAGTATACTCGTATATATGATTTGGACTAATAGTCCATATGCTTCGATTGAAATTGAATCATTTTCTTGTAATATTGAATGAAGGAAAATTCCATCTCAGGATTTGATCCATTTTTCTATATTCAGAAAGAAATATTACTAATTAATAAAAAATATGTAAACATTGAACACTTTTTTATAAAAAAAAGTTTCGCCTCAGATGAAAGAACTTCTATATTACGATTTCAGATTGTAATAATTGCAATAGTCCAAATAATCATATAACTCGTATTTATAATCTTCGATGTACTCTATAGGTACAATGCAGTTTCCAATATCTATAAATATGAAAAAAAATGAAAAATGATATTTTTTAGAACATAAGAAAAACATACCATTTCACATCGTTGTGAATCATGAAGATTTTTGGTATTTGTGTATCTTTATTATATATTATGAATTTAACTTTTAAATAGTTACATTAGTTTAAGATTTTTCTACAATTTTTTTTTTAATTTTGAAATTTTGTTATAATATTATATATAATTTATTTTAATAAATTATTTGAGTTGCCAGAATACTTTGAATAATAAAAAGTTTAATAATTTACAAATATAAATGTATAACAATATTATTAATATTTTCATTTACATTTTAAGTTAAAGAATTATTTTATTCAATTAAAAGTGTACAAATAGATTACAAAATGTAGTTCTTGTTAAAATTATAAAATCTTTCATATAATATTAAAAATAAATTTTTATAACCTGGCAACTCGATTACATACAAACATTCACACAAACATTCATACTTTTGCGATTTATTACTCTCTTAATTTTCTTTTATTTGATCGCTTTGTGGTTTTTTTTTTATTATAATGTTGTAATATGCTTCATTAGCTTCATACCCACCAGCCGGTTTGTGACGAGTAATTATTATGAAGCTTATTTTTTCTTATTTATTGTTTTAATTTTTTTAACCACGGGCTATTATAATATTGAAGCAAAGTACAGCAAAAATCCCAAATACCACTGGTATAGGGTTTTAAAGTATTATGTAACAAGTCATTGTCTTGCCAAGTCTACCAAGGAATTATAGATAATACGGTACACATTATGTACATAAAAATGTAATTTAAAACAAAAAAAATATAAATTGAATGTACTCTTACCAAATAAATTGCAGTTAATATTGTACTTTTGTAGTTTTTTAAAAATGAAAATCTTGTTACTCAAAATCATACAACAGTGACAATGACTTAATTACATAACACTTCAAAACCCACCAGCAGTACTTGGAATTTTTACCATACTTTGCGGTTTTGTAGTAGTATGTAGTACGAAAAATATTAATGCAAACTAATGACTGTTGTATTATAATAAAAGAATGTTTCTTTAACCAAATAGAGGGAAAATGAATAGAATGAAATATAATTTGATTATATTTGTTTTTTAATATAAAAAACTATAAATATTTTTTATAAACCTGCATATAAAATAAGTTTCCTTTTTACCATTGGATGTAGGGACCTTTTTATCAGAAAATAAAATTTTTAATGTACATATATTTTTTAAAAATACACTAAACCAGGATTTTAGACGTTATAGAAATTTTTTCTAATACTAAACCATTGCTTTATGCTTTTTATTTTATTTTTAATTTTCATTGTGAGTATTTTTTGATTATCTTTTATCATAATATTTCTTACATTTTCATTTTGTTAAAATTGTCAATGCTTTATATTTTTTATTTTATTTATTATATACTTATAATAATTAGTTTCATATAATTGCCTTTTATAATAATTCTTTTTATTGTACTTTCTTTTTGGCAAGGTCCGTAAAATTTGTAAAAGGCGCAATGGTTTTATCAGACTTAAGTTCTTTTTTTTAATCTTTTACAATATTTTACAAACCACTTTTCATGTTGAAATAATTTTTCATTTTATATTAATTACATGCAGTGTATGCAACGAAACGCAAAACGTAAGACTTTAACATGGGTTGTAAAAAAATTGCCTATACTCTCTTTCCTGATAGATTTAGAGCAAAACTATAAGAGTACAAACTTGTCCAACATTAAATTCTATTTCAGATAATGTAGAATTTAATTTTAAACTTTTTTACAGTTGTAGTTTTGTTCTAAATGTATCAGAAGAGAGAGTATTCGCTATTTTTTGATATCTCATGATAAAGCCCTACGTTCCGCGTTTCATTGCACACCCTGTATATTAAATATCTTGTATATTATATTTAACAAATCAAATAATGTCATCATAATAACTTTTTTATTATATTACATGTTTCAATTTATTTATGTCATTCATATTATTTTGTATCAAATTTATCAATAATGTTTCAACATGCTTTTAATTTTCATTTTAAATTGATCTTTATTGCTTTCTTATATTAGATTTTAAAATTTTATTAATTTAATTTTTATAAACTTGTACTTGATATTATTTTTTTTTGTTATATAATTGGTTCAGTGAGTAAAATGTAATTGTACATTGTAGTACTTTTCAACATGATTTTAATATATTTTACTTTTGACATAATAAAATAAATATTTCGTTTAATAGTTTTTAAATTATTTATAATATAATTTAGATATTATAATTATTTGATTCATAATCATATTTAAAATTTATTAATTGTTTCCAAAGATTTCTACTTGTTTAATTTAATAGTTTCAATTTATTCATTTTATATTATTACATAAATATTTTTTAATTTACGTTTCAAATTTATTATGAATGTTTCTACATACTTTTATTTTATACTTTAAATACATCTTTATTGCTTTTTTTCTCATATTTGATTTTTAATATATCATTTAATTTTTATAAACATGTAAATGATATGACATTTTTTTGTTATATAATTAGTTTACTGATTAAAATGTAATTGAACATATGTTGAATTTTTAAACATGATTTTAATATCTTTTTTTTGTTTTAACATTAAATATTTTGCTCGGTAGTTTTTAAATTCATTTTAATACAATTCAGATATTATAAAAATTTCTTTCTTTCATATTCATTTAAAATTGTATATTTAACTTAATAATTTTTAATTTAATTATAATAAAATTTACATATTATTGCTATTTCGTTCATAGTCTTTAAAATTTGTCAATTGTATTCATTGATTTCTACTTGTTTAATATAACATTTTAAATTTATATATTTAATTCATATTATTCCTTTTTATATTATTACATATTTTTAATTTACGTTTCAAATTTATTATGAATATATCTACATACTTTTATTTTATACTTTAAATTGATCTTTATTGCTTTCTCATATTTGATTTTTAAAATATGATTTAATTTTTATAAACTTGTATATGAAATTTTTTTGTTATATAATTAGTTTACTGATTAAAATGTAATTGGACATATGTTGTATTCTTTAACATGATTTTAATATCTTTTACTTTTAACATTAAATATTTTGCTCGGTAGTTTTTAAATTAATTTTAATACAATATAGATATTATACATATTTTTTTCATATTCTTATTTAAAATTTGTCACTTGTTTTAAATGATTTAAACTTGTTTAATTTAAAATTTCTTTAAACACTACATTCCTTGTGAATGCTTCTTTTGTATTTTTAATAATATTTGAATCTGGCAATTTTATCTTTAAATTGTTTGAACTTCTTACTCTTGACATTGCCACATACAATTGGCCATGTGAAAAGACTGGATTTTCTAAATTTATTCCTACATAATTAAATGTTTGGCCTTGGGATTTATTTATTGTCATTGAAAAAGCTAATCTTATTGGGAATTGCCTTCGTTTCAAGGTGAATGGTAAATCTGTTTCGGTAGTTAAATCAAAACGTGGTAAATAGAGCCGGCTACCTGCACTCTGTCCTGTTAGTACTTCTACATCTAAATAATTAGTCTTCATGTCTTTTACTATGAACCTTGTACCATTACATAGACCACGCTTTGGATTCATATTTCTTAATAACATTACTATTGCTCCAATTTTTAGTGTTAATTTGTGAGGAGGCATTCCGGTTGGTGTTAGGCCATTCAATAATTCGGCGGGGTAATTAATTTTATTTGTCTCATCACATTCACAAGAATCAGCACTTAAATATATTCTAGATGACCCTACAACTTTATTTAATACGTGTTCATTAATTATCATTGTGTCATCATTTTTTGGTGCTAAAATGGCTCTATCTGTAAATTTATAAATATCATCAGGTTGTATGTCATCTTCACCGAATATTTCATTTGCTAGACATGTTTCAGAAACGCAATGTGCAGAAATTTTGACAATTTCATTTTCACCGTTGCCTATTTTTAATAAATATTCTAAAAATTCTTTTTCGTCTTTATTTACGCGCATATTTTGTTTTAATGAAAATTTTATAAATAGTGGCCATAAATGACTTTTTACAACACATGTTACAATTATTACAGTTCGATGGTTTGTGTAATTGACTATTGGCAAGCACTGTCTGAAATCGCCACCTAAAACTATTACTTTTCCCCCAAATGGTATTTTATTATCCATCAAATCTTGTAATAATAAATTTATTGCATCGAGTGCGTGTTTAGGTATCATTGTTACCTCATCACAGATTATTACACTTGCCTCTTTTATTAATTTACCCGCTTTGCTATTTGATTTCACTCTACATACACATCCGTCATTTACAGGCACTGGTAACTTGAACACTGAGTGAACTGTTTGACCACCTTTTAACAGAGTAGCTGCTATTCCCGTCCAAGCTACAGCTATAACTTTTTGATTTTGGCCCCTTAAAATACTTATCAATGTGTTATACAGAAATGTTTTCCCTGTTCCCCCGGGACCGTCAACAAAGAAATATCTACTTGTGCAATTATTGTCATTTACGGCATTTAATATGTTATTTAAAATTTCTATTTGGTCTCTGTTAAATAAAGCTACATTTTGTTCTCCCTCTAATTTTTCGGCTGCTACATCAAAAGAATTAGTTTCATTTTCTAAATCATCAATATTTTCTGGTTGGGGCAAACCGAAATCACTTAAGGTGAATTTATGCATATCGAGTATTTCCTGTATTTTTAATAAACATTTACTTTGTGCAACTTTTTCAGAATTATGTAATAAATAGTCTTCCATTAAATAATGTTTAAATATTTCCCATAAGCTTAAGGCATTGGTTGACGTATGGAAGCAAATTAAATAAGCAAATAATTCACGCAATTGTCTGGGAAATTTACTCAACACAGCCTCGTCTAAACAATTTTCGCACTCTTTATCATTAGCTAAAAGACCTAATGCACGGGCAGCTTCCTGATATGTATTATATAATTTTCCGTCGACGGTACGCAAGTCTTCGAAACTTGTGACACCTTTTGCATGCACTAAAATTAATCTTAAATGAAATCTTTCAATATCTCTAGGGCTAACGGAAATCATTCGGCCGATAGGTGGCTTTTTCTCACGTTGTCTAGCTTTCCATGCATTACTTGTAAATACATAATATTTAGGAATTTCCATGTAAACATATTGCCGGGCATTAACGTCTATTTCATTGAGTAGGAACCAAGCTGTTAATGTTGTATTTTTTTTCGCTGCTCGTTCAACTGCTTTTTTTTCCTGACCGTTAGTGAAAAATACCGCCTGTTGATTTTTTAAATGTACTGCTAATTCCATTATTGTATGAGACTTGTCATGCAACGGATATTCTAAAAGCCTCCAACAACATTCTGGGGCAGATACATACCTAGCATCTAAATAACCGTTTATTTCATCCCACTGAACAACTTTGTTTTTATCAAGTTGTCCTAATTTGACGCTCGCACAATCATGCCCCTTGCACAAATAATCACAAATATATTTTATACTTTTTACTGATGCGCATATTTCAACATTTATGTGGGTTCTATATTTTTTTAACAAATACGGATTGTACGGAACTATCCACCTATTGTCTACCGTGTACTTAACTAAACCATTTTTCCAAAGAATGTACATTTTTGCATTATTATTTGACCGTTTATACAGGGGGTAACCGTTAATGTTTTCATGTGTTTCATTTCTAAAATCTTTAGGGAACATTTTTGAACATTTATTTTCGTTCATACACGGCGAATTTTTGTTTAGAATACCGCACGGACCGTGAATCATATGTGAACGAACTAATTGGTACAATTCCGGTTCTGCGTCCTCGTCGGGAATTTCTGCACTGACTATTTTGTCAATGTCATCTTTGTTACGGATTTTACTTGCACTATCTAAAGTTAATAATAATTGCATGTGAGGCAGACCGCGTTTTTGGAATTCAATTACATATATAAATGCTACAACTTTCCCAAAAATATTGTCATGTAAAAATTCATGCAACATACTTTTTATTTTTCCGTTAATAACTCTGGCGGTTATGTCTGGGCGGTCTGCAGAGTTTTGACCCTCGCGCAACTGTTGTACAATTTCTGGCCATTTCGGGTTACATGTCACTGTTATAAATAGATCAGGGCGGCCAAATTCTCTAACAATGGACATGGCATTTTGATACATTTTCAACATGAATCTACTTCCACCTTGAAATGTTGACGGTAAAATAATCATGGTGCCTGCTTTTCCGCCTTCATTCTCTGCCAAATTATTAATGTGGTCCATCAACCCACTATATAGCTCTACCCTGAGAGTAGGCTGATTTAGTCTAATGTACGTTAATCTTTCGGCTTCGACTTTAACATACGCATCTACAATGTATTGTTGGGTTAGTTTACCGGCTTCTAAACATGGGTTAAATGTGTTTCTAACCGCTAATCTGTTCATGTAAAACTGTAACATGCTTTGTTTTTTAATACCGTCAGCTTGTTTTGAATTCATGTTCCAGCCACATTCACCGCGAGGAAATAATAAAGGATAGGACATGGGGTCGCAGTTTTCACTAAACTGATTAATTCGAACTAAACCGCCAACTTTTGGGTGGACACAAATGTCCATATCTATTGGTGGCTCACCGTCATTGGACGTAAAAACAACTGCCACCTCATTACATGTGGGGATATTGTACCTACGTTTATCTTTTTTTCTGTCATTTACAATCCACAAATTTATTTCTGGCACCGACTGATTTGTTTGGTTAGCTTTGGCTAATTCCCGCTGCTCTACTTCTTTCAACATCATATACGCCTGACAATACGGATTAACCTCCCTAAGTATTACATCTAATTGACCCATGATATTTGGCTTACAATTTTTATTAAACTCTACGTTCATTCGTTTCTCTAACGCTTCATTTGAATTAATTATGTATAATTGGGCATATTTTTCTGTTTCATTTGGTTTAGGGTACATTGAGCTGGCAAAATCATGGTAAATTTGGCCGTGTATACGGAAACAGTAGGGCCCTTTGCCTTGAGGCGCGGAAATTTTAGCCCCAAACGATGCGAATGCTAACGCGCTATTGTATTGCCTAATATTTTCTCTAAAGTTTCTGCTATCTGAATCTTTACCTAACATTAGATTTTTAATATATTCAGGGAACTCATTTAAATGATCTACGTTTAATTTTCCCTTTCGACAGCAATAAGTAAATTTGCCGTCCGAGGGCTTTTCGTATGAAAAATTAACAGAGGAACAATATGAACAGACAACATTCATTGCTCCTAAGGAATGGGGCTCAATTTGAACTCCTAATCCTTTTCTAGCTAACATATATTTATCATTTTGAACAATGGTTTTACGTGCCTTATATTTATTTTTATTAATCATATTATTTTTTATTAGTCGTTGTTGTTCCTGTTCTGCAGTTTCCTTTTCAACCGAATTATCAAAATTCTCTCTATACCTTTCTAAACGTCTTTGTTTTTGTTCAGGAGTTTCATTCTTAATATATTCTTTAAAATTAAATTTTAACTTTTGCAACCTATCCGTTTTTTTATCTAGTGTTTCATTTTGTAAATAATTTTGAAAATTCCCTTAAACTCTTATTAATCTATTCTCATTTTCTTTTGCTGTTTCATTTTGCATATAAATATTTAAATTTGTTTTAATTGCTTTTAACCGTTTATTTTTTTGTTCAACCGTTTCTTTACTAATATATAATTAAATTTTAATTTTTTTAATCTTTCAGTATTTTGTTCTACTGTTTCATTTTGAATATAATTTTTTAAATTTATTTTAAGTGTTTCCAATCTATTTGCTTTCTGCTGTGGCGTTTCGCGAGCAATAGAATTATAATTTATTTCTTTTTGTTTCTCTAAACGTTTTATTTTATCTTCAAAATTTTCATTAGCTATATATTTTAATTTATAGTTGTCGTTCTCTCTTAGACGTTTAGCTCGTTCTTCGTCTGTTTCGTTCGCCTTACGTTTTAAATAATTTTCTCTCAATAGCTGTTGACGACTTACTGGAAATGCTGTAATATTACGTGTTCGAAACATTTGTAAAACGTGTGATCTAAGTCTATTACAATCGTAAATTTCATGCTCAGGATTACGGTTAAGTATTAAACTTGTAAAGAAAGCTATTGCAAACAACCTGCAATCATAGGTGTTGGACTGTTGTTGAACTCGTACAAACCTAATTGATGGACTATAGGGGAATAATCTTTCTAAATATAATTTAACACCTGCATTTAAATTCTGGGAATTCATGCTATCGTAAATTGTCATTTCTAATCCGTCATAATACGCTGTAATCCAATGACCAACGCTCCCAATATTTGCACCTGGCACGA
This sequence comes from Stenolophus ochropezus, assembly GCA_035578165.1. Taxonomy (NCBI): domain Eukaryota; kingdom Metazoa; phylum Arthropoda; class Insecta; order Coleoptera; family Carabidae; genus Stenolophus; species Stenolophus ochropezus. Next base: position 1,431,904 of record JAQOWZ010000048.1, read on the forward strand.
ATAAAATTTGTAGGTGTCTTGTTCCTTGCTCAATTTCAACTATTCGGTCTGGAGCATCTACATACACTGTGGGCTGAGGGTCGAACTCAGTTACAGAACGTACTAACGAAAAGAAAAAGTCTATATGAATGTCTTCTAAATATCCTGCAGGATTCATTAAAGTATTATAATCATGTTCTATTAGCTGTATTTGATTGCCAACTCTTTCAATATCTGTATTTAAATTACCCGTTTGAATATTATTTTCTACTACATAATCTTTACTTCGTTCTATAAATAATTCTCCTGAATTGCCTGACATTACCTGACGATTTAAACATTCATTTTCTACAACACTATTATCCGTATTTATACAGCTATTATTATTAATTATATTTTTCGCGTGTCTTTGTTTACGCTTAAGGCAATTTTTTTCACTTTTAGTTGGCATTTTGTTACACTTGTTTTATTACAGAAATTAAAATAAACACTTACAGGTTTTGAGTGCGTTGTTATTTTCAGTGTTACCTTTACCAGCAATAAGTCAGGGTTCTGTGTTAATATTATCAACAATGCGTCAGGTTTTAGCTTCAAAGAGGATCACCTTATTTTCTATCTTGAAGAGATAGTCTTGCACTCTTACGGCCTGGCAACTGCAGATTATTTCCACACCTACAGTAAAATAAAAATTAAAATACTTGTACAACATTATAAATATATGTATATAAAAATTATGGTAATCCAGCGGGTAATTTATTTGATTTTATTAATAATTAGAAGGAAAAAAACAATAAATATTCATCCATGAAATCACCTGTAGTTAAATAAAAGTTATGAAAAATAAATTCTCACCTTAGATTCAAATTAGGCGGCACAACAAACGGGATTTTTAAAATGAATTATTCTGCAGTTGAGAACAAATTTTCAAAAATATCAATTTGATTCGGAAGTAGATTTATTGAAACCACAATAAATATAACTGTTTTACACAGAAGTGAAAGAACAATTAAGTAAATAAACAATTTTTGTTTTCCTAAGCATGCCTAAGTATAAAGTAAATACGAAATATTAGTTACCGACAATAATTATATAGAACAATAATGTTTTGATAATTCAATAAATGTATATTGTGAAATTTTAAAGTAAGAACATACAATTCAAAATTTTATTTGTAATAATTATACAGCATGATCAAAAGCATGTGATAGTCATGTGACCATTAATTTTCTATAAAGGCAACTAAACTATATTTCTAGAAAGAATTTTTTTAAGGACGTGCGAATTTTTATTAAAACAAATTTTTTATTTTAGTAATTTGATTGAATTCAATATCATGCAAATAATGAACACGAAAATATATAATAAATAAAAAATGTTCGGTATATTTGAAGTATTGACACCACATTGATTGTTGCTGTAAATAATAATAAATATAAATAAATAGAAAAACATTAAAATAAACTTATACTTTGTTGCCTGTACTACTTCCACTTGTTTATTCTAAACTGCAAAAGTAAATCATTTTACATTGATCCGATTATTTTTTAATACACCAGACTCTATTAGGAACAATTGTTCCAAGAAAGAAATGTCTAATTCTACTTTTAAATAATGATACATCTGCTAACCTGTATCTCATCTAAAAATTTTAAAAGTTTATAACAAATAAATATTATACAGATAAATACATACTTTATCCATTGGTTTATATGTACAATGAATGTAAATAGTTTGAACTATTATTTCAAATATAATTCCTGTTTTCTCTGAATGTGTGTGGATTTATAATTATTGTACACATTTTTTGGCACTTTTTTATTGTTCTTGTAATTACTTTTCGCAAATAACCATTTACATGTTCAAATTATTTCATGCTTTACACCACAAAAATCATGTGTTGATATAAATTGTTAGATAATTTGCCATCAAAATCTAAATGTCATGAGGGCATATGTGCATGTGCCCACTGTACTCAAAGGGTACGTTCAAAAATTAGTGTAAAGAGTATAGGTATACTCTAGGTTGAGCATGATCACATGACTGAGGTTTTAGAAGTTTTTGAACGTTTCTAGTTACGTACTTTGATTTTGACAAACAATATCACAACCTTACTTTTAAATTTGAATATGAATGAAAGAAATTATATCTGTTTCTTGCTAGTAGATAATGAATCTATCAAAATAGTATAGGATGTTTATATCACTGAATTCAGAAAAAAATGCTCTATCGAATAACCTAAAAATAAACATAATAAACGATTTATTAATTATAACTATAACTAACAATACTGAATACACAACTAAAGTCAGTTATAACGTTTATCTCAAAAATAATAAATTATTAGCACAATGAGAAATATCGTTTACCACCAAAGTGAAAAAACAATAGTGAAGTAAATAGAAACATACTTTTTTTATATCACGTCAAAGATAACTTGATTCCAGTAACAGAAAAAAAAGTGAAAACTTATCATAATGTTTTAATTGATATTGTCAAAATATTAAAAATAATACTTACTTAATTATAATTAACATATTGTAGTATTTATATATTAATCTTTAAAGCCTTTTTATGTTAATGCCTAATAAAAGTGACGGATAAGTACAGAAATCTCCTATACCTACCTATTTTTCAAATGTCAGAAATAATATTCTGTAAAATTATTTTAGTTCTAAATAAAAATAAAGGACTGCGTACTAAATTTCCTATTCGAATTTATAAATAAATATCAATAATTTACTGTTTTTATTTTTTATTAGAAATGTTAATTAAATTAGTGATGGTTTATTACACATTTGGCAACACTTATTTTTATTATATTTGGAATTTTCATTTTCTTATAGTATTTTTTGAATTACTGTGCTAACAGCTGTTTAAATTGTGCACGAATATTTGATTTTATTATACAAATTTCATATTAGTCTGTTTAGGAAAATTTGTTTTTATTTAGTTACTTCATGACACGTTTGGCAACACTGTCTGTACTGACACTTAAACGTCAAAAATTAGAAATTTTAAATTCGCCACGAAAGACACTAAAAATTTTAGTGAAATAATTGCTCATGTGTACAATGTATAACAATGCTTTCATATTTTTGATATCTTCATTCATTAAGATGTAATAAATGATGAAAGTTTGCTTCTGACTTGTCAAACATGACAGCTAGTAGTTGGCATTCACTTGAAATTTTCCAATGCTTGCTTGAGCTATTGTTTCAAAGTACCAATTTCACAAAGTTTATATTTTTTTACACAAAAACCACACACAGTAAAAATATAAAAACTAAAAAGGAGATTAATTTGAATCAAGCTCTATAATATGGTGCAAAAATCATTAAAATCGGATAATCAGTTTATGCTGTAGCCCGTTGCAAAATTTTGGCGATCGTCTGATGAAAATATATATTGGAAAAATTTTCTAAGCCTTTTAGTATATAGGATTTAGTTAAGTTCTAAATTGTTTAATTTTCATTATTTTCTTCTAATGTTGCTTTGCTAAAGTGATTAGGAATAATTGTCCGTGCGCCTCGTTCTGATTTTTTGTTTGTCGCCTTGTTGTGATAGTTAACTACGATTGACAGATCGCATTAGCGCACAATGAACTTATGGAAAGAGCTTTATAATTGATAATTCCGAAGAAAAACAATAATAAAATTGTGGAGAGGGCATATGTGACCTCACGTAGGAGACTGAGGATTTGAATTCATTCGATAAAAATAATTTATCATAGAATAATGTACACTTGACAAATTACCCAGGTTTCATTTTTAAAAAGATGTACATTTATGTAAACACTAAACAGCCTTTGAAAATCATACGACATTGACAATGTTGACAGATGAGTACAGCATTTCAAAGTGAACCAAATTTGATTCCATGTTATCTAGCTGTTGTAAATAAAAGTTGAATCTTGATAATTTTAACTACGTAATATTTTTATTATTGTAATCAAAATTCGATTTTTATTTTAGATTATTGTATTCAACGAAAAGACATTTCAAATAGATCATTTTGAAGAAGAAACTATAATAATTTGGTAAAGCATTTGTAAAACTTACATACTTGGTTCTTATAACAGATTATATTCAACAAAATACATAAATTGCTTGATATGAAAGTTATTATGATTACATCTGAGGAAGTAGTTACAAGTTTTTAGGTTGTTGTAATCAAATTTGTAGTTTGTAAACCTTTCTATCTCGATTTATCATTGTTGTTAAAAATTAACTTCAGTTAAACATGCCTTATGATAGTAATAATCAAAGTTTAAATTTTATAAAATAAATATAATCAAAATTTGAACTTTGTTTTAAATTATTGCATTTAACAAAAAACATTTTAATAAATAATTTTGAAGAACAAATTTTAATAATTTGGAGAAGAGTTTCTAATATTTACTACATGCTTTGTTACTATAACAGTATTTAATCAACAAAATACATGGTTTTTTCGTATAACTCAAAAACGATTAGCCGTACAATGTAGAAATTTTGGTTATGGTAATTTTTGTCAATAGTGTTCTTATCCGTAATTTTATGTTATTTTTTTTCTATAAATATATTCTTGTTTGGATTACTTAACTTAATAAATTAAAAACTATATCTCAAATGAAAACACATATCTAAATACAGCCAAGAAAATATAAAATGACATACATTACAGAATGTAGTGTAATTTTACTTTTAAACTAATTTTACTATATATTTCTCTAAGCAAATACAAGACTTGCATTATGATTATTTGATTATGACAAACGTCATATGTCATGAAAATTTAAATAATGTAAATAAAATTTGCCGTAAATTATTATGTACAATGCACTTTTATGATGATCTGTTACACTTCAGTAGTATTATTATCAGTAATTTTATGTTATTTCTTTTCTATATTAAATATTATTTCTCTTCTATAAATAATGGATGTATGATCGAACATGAACCCTCACTTAATTTTTTTATTAGGAGAAATAGAAAAAAAATCTGTTATATAAAAGTTTTATTATATTAAATATACTGTTCGACACTGATATTCATACATCGACTATCAATTTTTTATGTTTATAAAATTATATTGATGAAATAATATAGTAAGGAGGAAACATGTATATATTTATATATTTTTTTCTATAGTGGATGTTAAAGTGCAATTTTATCAACTCAAAATAGTGAATAAAGTAGGACTTTAACTGCAAGGGTAGATAAAGTACTTTAACTTTTGTTTATTAGAAGTACATTTCCATAACAACGCATACTACTGACATTTTAAAATTGTTCTTAAATAATAATTTAATTTTTCTAATTCTTTTTTCTTCAAAACCTGTTATAGAAAAAAATAAAATTTTATACACGACGATAAAATTAAATTATCGACTCGCGAAAAATATTATTTTATCGTCTTGTATAAAAAATAACTATTAATAACTCATACAATTTTTTTACAGAATACAAAGTAGTGGTGCGCTTTATATAATTTAATTAAGAAATAGGAAAATTTTTTTTAATTTTTTTTTGTTTGTAGATAAATATTTTGTAAGTTAGATTCGGTTAGATATAATAAATTTTGTTCTTGAGGCTAAATTTTTCATTCTTCATTCTTTTCGCCTAATGTTGCTTTGGCAGAGTGATCGGGAATGTTTGCCCGTGCCACCTCGTTCTGATTTTTTTTTGTCGTCTTGTGATAGTGAACTGCGATTGAAAGATCGTATTAGCGCATAGTGAACTTATGGAAGAAGCAAAAATAAATGTGTTCAGGGTGATAAGAATAGAATCGGTAAAAGAAAATTATTTTTATTATTCCTATTAAAAAACGTATGAGTCTTTAAAATTTCTTATTTGCTTTTATAATTGATACTAAGAAAATTCTATAAATAAATTCTACTCAAGCTCCATAGACAAGACTTTATGAATTAATTACTATTTACAGAAGTTATGACATATGGACATAACAAAAATAATTTTTATCTACTCCCAGTCTATAATTAACAGATTAATATGTAAATTGTGTGTAATGTATATCATTACTGAAATTGTGCGAAGCAAACCAAATGATGTTTAAGAAACCAATGTAAGTAAATTAAAGGTCACTTTCGTTATTAAACGATTTGTTAACGAGTATTGACACAACAGTCGCATAAAAACCAATTAATGCTAACAGCGATACAGCCTGTTGTAAAAATTATATTATATTTCGCGTCTTTTATATACAAAAATATTTAAAAAAATAGATTCTGTTGAAATATCCAGTTAACCGTTTAAAAATTCAAATATTATTTGGAAACAATAGCACACATTTACAGTTAAAAGTAACCAATTCTCAATTACAATACATTATACTGGAGTTTTGCCCAGTTTTTTACTTACTTTTTTATTCCAATGAAAAAATATGAACAAAATTTGTATGAAATGAAACTGACAACTAACTTTCAGAATGTCGGTAACATAGGTATCATAATTAAAAAATGACTACTAATTTTATTCCGTGGAAGTTAATTTTTTTTCATTGTAATACTGCAGTCTTTTCATTCACGATATTTAATTTTATTTCGTGTTTGATTAAAAATGAAATATAACTCTAGTAGTAATAAAATCTCCTTGAATAAATGTGTAATTTTATAGTTATATGAAACTCCACTGTTTGAGAACCGATTTGCTTCAAAATTTACTTCACACAACATTTATAAAAACAAATTTACAAATAACAATTAAAACTTTTTAAAACGACACATCGCTATTAAACATTTCTTTGTACTATAATTTTGATCAGTTAGATTTGATTATGTTATTATAAAAACGTTTCAGAACTGCTGTGCTTACAAAAGAATTTTTTATAATAAAACGTATGAATTGCAGTGTAAATAATGTCATTTTAAAATTAGGTTTTACTTGTATATTTGTTAGATAATAAAGTTAAAATTTACCTCATGAAGATGATTATTTCATTATTTTTACTTACTTGAGTTTCGACGATGTGCCACCATTTTTCTCGGGCGGGAAAATTAAATTATGCAGTACTGACCCAAGATGAATTTTTTGTTTATCGATAATATGAATAAATACGAAATATTTTTTTAAAGAAAATTGTATTAAAAGAAAGAAATTTGAAGCATTTAAAATCAGTTTTCTTTAACAGATGTATAATTATAATTTAGATACACAAAATAGGAAAGTTATATATTATTAAAATATTACAATAAATAATAATGACAATAAACTATGTACTAAAAATTTTCTGGGCGGAACGAATTAGTCTTCAGGATTCCCTGTAAATGCTAACGGAAAACCGCCAAAAACGTTAGCAAAAGACGATAACTAAACAAAAAGAATAATGTAAAAGAATTAATCGAACCGGTAATAACACTTACATTATTTAAATATATTGGAATTGCCATAAAGAAAGAGCGTTTTCCGACGAAGCAGTGGGCAAAACGACCAGCACAGATTTAACCTTTTCAAATTTTCTTTTAGTTTCAGAAAAAAACGAAAATAGGTCGACTTATTTGAAAATAACTGGTATTATTTATTTAATTTCATTGACTGTCAATTAGGAAAATCTATTGTAATCGTTGAAAAACAACGAATTTACCTAATTCAATGCTATGGCAATTGGTCTCATGTTTATCTTTGGGGCCGTTGGAAACAAATAGTTTATGCAAATTATCTTCGACCGAATGTAGAGAATTTAAAGGAGAGAATTAGAGACGCTGTGACGTCTTTAACTCTGCGGAAGAAATTCAAAGAAGTTAAATAATTGCATCGAAGACTACAATTGTGCGCTCAACAAACCGTGAATCGATTGAGTAGAATAGTTACTGTTTATATTATTTTTGTTGTTAAATTTATGAAACTAAAGTTAAAGTCATGTTAACAATAATTTCTATGATAACGCAAACTTGTTTTCTGGGGCTTACAATTAGAAAAATACTAAGTCGAACTACTTTTGTCTGAGACTAAAAGAAAATTTGAAAAGGTAAAACTGAATTGTCAGTATTGAAACATGTAAAAAGTTTTATTAAGAATACATGTTTCTCGTAAAATAAAAAATAAAAATGTTTTCCTTCTTTCTAACTCGATCCGATGAAATACTGTATATCAAGGCCACAGAGAATGTTAATATGAATTTTGACTTACTTTATTTGGACATTGCAAAGTTTTCTTGTAGAATTTGTCACGCAAAATTTGAAGAATGTTTCTTTCATTTCATGTAGTAATTTATATGTTTACTTTCTGAAAATACGACGAAATTTTCCTCCAGTGATCAAACAGATATGCGTTCTGTTAAATAAAAAATAGTAATTAGTTAATATGTTTTTTTTTTCTTTAAATATAAATGTATTTACTATTCTTGTTCAACTTCGTCAATAATAATATAGTTTTTCCGATGGTAGCAGAATCGTCAGCGAATAGAGTGGTTTCCATTTTAAGTTCCAAAATATTCAATATCGCTTTCCAAAGAAGGTTATTCTTGACAAATTTTCCAAAAATATATTTTTTGTGAAACTGCTACCCTATAAACAATAAAAGTAATATAATAAAGGAAGATAATTTTTATTCAAATGATGCCTTCGTTTTAGAATGAATTCATTTTTCCAAATATTGTTTAACATCAACGTAGTATACTCGTATATATGATTTGGACTAATAGTCCATATGCTTCGATTGAAATTGAATCATTTTCTTGTAATATTGAATGAAGGAAAATTCCATCTCAGGATTTGATCCATTTTTCTATATTCAGAAAGAAATATTACTAATTAATAAAAAATATGTAAACATTGAACACTTTTTTTATAAAAAAAAGTTTCGCCTCAGATGAAAGAACTTCTATATTACGATTTCAGATTGTAATAATTGCAATAGTCCAAATAATCATATAACTCGTATTTATAATCTTCGATGTACTCTATAGATACAATGCAGTGTATCCTTCAGTTTCCAATATCTATAAATATGAAATTCACAAATGATATTTTTTAGAACATAAGAAAAACATACCATTTCACATCGTTGTGAATCATGAAGATTTTTGGTATTTGTGTATCTTTATTATACCGGGTGTCCCAGCTCGACCGACACGTGGGAGTTTTACATGGGAAATCAGTTAATTATGAATAGTATCTCCCCAGTGCAAGATATTAACTTGAAGTTTTGTATACTTATCGGAGAATATTAATTCTATGGATCACACTTGTTTGAAATATGTAATTTCGTCTGCAAGACGAGATTTATTAAATTATAAAATCTAACATTTTTGATCAAAATCAGTCAGCCATGGAAATAAAAGAAAATATCTATGTGACAGTTCTGACAGTTAATGACATGCCATTGTAGATATTTATATTTTTGTAATATTGGTATATTATTTAACAAAAATAAACTAAATTCAACTTAAATAATATTAAAATACAGAGAATAAGAATTAAAATCAGTGATACTTCACTAAACTGTCAGGTAAATATTTTCTTTTATTTCCATGGCTGTCTGATTTTGAACGAAAATATTAGATTTTAAATTTAATAAATCTCGCCCTACAGACGAAATTGCATATTTGAAATAAGTGTGATCCATAGAATTAATATTCTCCGATAAGAATACAAAATTTGAAGTTAATATCTTGCACTGGGGAGATACTATTCATAATTAACTGATTTCCCATGTAAAACTCCCATGTGTCGGTCGAGCTGGGACACCCGGTATATTATGAATTTAACTTTTAAATAGTTACATTAGTTTAAAATTTTTCTACATTTTTTTTTTAATTTTGAAATTTTGTTATGATATTATATATAATTTATTTTAATAAATTATTTGAGTTGCCAAAATACTTCGAATAATAAAAAGTTTAATAATTTACAAATATAAATGTATAACAATATTATTAATATTTTCATTTACATTTTAAGTTAAAGAATTATTTTATTAAATTAAAAGTGTATAAATAGATTACAAAATGTAGTTCTTGTTAAAATTATAAAATCTTTCATATAATATTAAAAATAAATTTTTATAACCCGGCAACTCGATTTCATACAAACATTCACACAAACATTCATACTTTTGCGATTTATTACTCTCTTAATTTTCTTTTATTTGATCGCTTTGTGGTTTTTTTTTATTATAAATTTGTAATATGCTTCATTAGCTTCATACTTACCAGCCGGTTTGTGACGAGTAATTATTATGAAGCTTATTATTTCTTATTTATTGTTTTAATTTTTTTAACCACGGGCTATTATAATATTGAAGCAAAGTACAGCAAAAATCCCAAATACCACTGGTATAGGGTTTTAAAGTATTATGTAACAAGTCATTGTCTTGCCAAGTCTACCAAGGAATTATAGATAATACGGTACACATTATGTACATAAAAATGTAATTTAAAACAAAAAAAATATAAATTGAATGTACTCTTACCAAATAAATTTCAGTTAATATTGTACTTTTGTAGTTTTTTAAAATGAAAATCTTGTTACTCAAAATCATACAACAGTGACAATGACTTAATTACATAACACTTCAAAACCCACCAGCAGTAGATGGAATTTTTACCATACTTTGCGGTTTTGTAGTAGTATGTAGTATAATGCCAAATAAATGTGTATTTATATTCTGTTGCATGAATTTTGAGGTACAATGGTAGACTGGCCTGCCCACATGTTGCGATTTATTATATACTTTTGTTTAACGTCACATTTCTAATACATATTATAGAGAGACGCAACATGTTTTAACTTAAGCCTGGTATTAGATAGTTTTCGTATAACGTCTTTATTTTTAGATGGTATTAATTAAAAATTATTGACAGCAATATTGTTCAAGCTCTATAACATTAAAGAAAAATATTAATGCAAACTAATGACTGTTGTATTATAATAAAAGAATGTTTCTTTAACCAAATAGAGGGAAAATGAATAGAATGAAATATAATTTGATTATATTTGTTTTTTAATATAAAAAACTATAAATATTTTTTATAAACCTGCATATAAAATAAGTTTCCTTTTTACCATTGGATGTAGGGACCTTTTTATCAGAAAATAAAATTTTTAATGTACATATATTTTTTAAAAATACACTAAACCAGGATTTTAGACGTTATAGAAATTTTTTCTAATACTAAACCATTGCTTTATACTTTTTATTTTATTTTTAATTTTCATTGTGAGTATTTTTTGATTATCTTTTATCATAATATTTCTTACATTTTCATTTTGTTAAGATTGTCAATGCTTTATATTTTTTATTTTATTTATTATATACTTATAATAATTAGTTTCATATAATTGCCTTTTATAATAATTCTTTTTATTGTACTTTCTTTTTGGCAAGGTCCGTAAAATTTGTAAAAGGCGCAATGGTTTTATCAGACTTAAGTTCTTTTTTTAATCTTTTACAATATTTTACGAACCACTTTTCATGTTGAAATATTTTTTCATTTTATATTAATTACATGCAGTGTATACAACGAAACGCAAAACGTAAGACTTTAACATGGGTTTTAAAAAAATTGCCTATACTCTCTTTCCTGATAGATTTAGAGCAAAACTATAAGAGTACAAACTTGTCCAACATTAAATTCTATTTCAGATAATGTAGAATTTAATTTTAAACAACTTTTTTACAGTTGTAGTTTTGTTCTAAATGTATCAGAAGAGAGAGTATTCGCTATTTTTTGATATCTCATGATAAAGCTCTACGTTCCGCGTTTCGTTGCACACCCTGTATATTAAATATCTTGTATATTATATTTAACAAATCAAATATTGTCATCATAATAACTTTTTTATTATATTACATGTTTCAATTTATTTATGTCATTCATATTATTTTGTATCAAATTTATCAATAATGTTTCAACATGCTTTTAATTTTCATTTTAAATTGATCTTTATTGCTTTCTTATATTAGATTTTAAAATTTTATTAATTTAATTTTTATAAACATGTACTTGATATTATTTTTTTTTGTTATATAATTGGTTCAGTGAGTAAAATGTAATTGTCCTTTGTAGTACTTTTCAACATGATTTTAATATATTTTACTTTTGACATAATAAAATAAATATTTCGTTTAATAGTTTTTAAATTATTTATAATATAATTTAGATATTATAATTATTTGATTCATAATCATATTTAAAATATATCAATTGTTTCCAAAGATTTCTACTTGTTTAATTTAATAGTTTCAATTTATTCATTTTATTTCTTTTTATATTATTACATAAATATTTTTTAATTTACGTTTCAAAGTTATTATGAATGTTTCTACATACTTTTATTTTATACTTTAAATAGATCTTTATTGCTTTTTTTCTCATATTTGATTTTCAATATATCATTTAATTTTTATAAACATGTAAATGATATGACATTTTTTTGTTATATAATTAGTTTACTGATTAAAATGTAATTGAACATATGTTGAATTTTTAAACATGATTTTAATATCTTTTTTTTGTTTTAACATTAAATATTTTGCTCGGTAGTTTTTAAATTCATTTTAATACAATTCAGATATTATAAAAATTTCTTTCTTTCATATTCATTTAAAATTGTATATTTAACTTAATAATTTTTAATTTAATTATAATAAAATTTACATATTATTGCTATTTCGTTCATAGTCTTTAAAATTTGTCAATTGTATTCATTGATTTCTACTTGTTAAATATAACATTTTAAATTTATATATTTAATTCATATTATTCCTTTTTATATTATTACATATTTTTAATTTACGTTTCAAATTTATTATGAATATATCTACATACTTTTATTTTATACTTGTATATGAAATTTTTTTGTTATATAATTAGTTTACTGATTAAAATGTAATTGGACATATGTTGTATTCTTTAACATGATTTTAATATCTTTTACTTTTAACATTAAATATTTTGCTCGGTAGTTTTTAAATTAATTTTAATACAATATAGATATTATACATATTTTTTTCATATTCTTATTTAAAATTTGTCACTTGTTTTAAATGATTTAAACTTGTTTAATTTAAAATTTCTTTAAACACTACATTTCTTGTGAATGCTTCTTTTGTATTTTTAATAATATTTGAATCTGGCAATTTTATCTTTAAATTGTTTGAACTTCTTACTCTTGACATTGCCACATACAATTGGCCATGTGAAAAGACTGGATTTTCTAAATTTATTCCTACATAATTAAATGTTTGGCCTTGGGATTTATTTATTGTCATTGAAAAAGCTAATCTTATTGGGAATTGCCTTCGTTTCAAGGTGAATGGTAAATCTGTTTCGGTAGTTAAATCAAAACGTGGTAAATAGAGCCGGCTACCTGCACTCTGTCCTGTTAGTACTTCTACATCTAAATAATTAGTCTTCATGTCTTTTACTATGAACCTTGTACCATTACATAGACCACGCTTTGGATTCATATTTCTTAATAACATTACTATTGCTCCAATTTTTAGTGTTAATTTGTGAGGAGGCAATCCTGTTGGTGTTAGGCCATTCAATAATTCGGCGGGGTAATTAATTTTATTTGTCTCATCACATTCACAAGAATCAGCACTTAAATATACTCTAGATGACCCTACAACTTTATTTAATACGTGTTCATTAATTATCATTGTGTCATCATTTTTTGGTGCTAAAATGGCTCTATCTGTAAATTTATAAATATCATCAGGTTGTATGTCATCTTCACCGAATATTTCATTTGCTAGACATGTTTCAGAAACGCAATGTGCAGAAATTTTGACAATTTCATTTTCACCGTTGCCTATTTTTTAATAAATATTCTGAAAATTCTTTTTCGTCTTTATTTACGCGCATATTTTGTTTTAATGAAAATTTTATAAATAGTGGCCATAAATGACTTTTTACAACACATGTTTCAATTATTACAGTTCGATGGTTTGTGTAATTGACTATTGGCAAGCACTGTCTGAAATCGCCACCTAAAACTATTACTTTTCCCCCAAATGGTATTTTATTATCCATCAAATCTTGTAATAATAAATTTATTGCATCGAGTGCGTGTTTAGGTATCATTGTTACCTCATCACAGATTATTACACTTGCCTCTTTTATTAATTTACCCGCTTTGCTATTTGATTTCACTCTACATACACATCCGTCATTTACAGGCACTGGTAACTTGAACACTGAGTGAACTGTTTGACCACCTTTTAACAGAGTAGCTGCTATTCCCGTCCAAGCTACAGCTATAACTTTTTGATTTTGGCCCCTTAAAATACTTATCAATGTGTTATACAGAAATGTTTTCCCTGTTCCCCCGGGACCGTCAACAAAGAAATATCTACTTGTGCAATTATTGTCATTTACGGCATTTAATATGTTATTTAAAATTTCTATTTGGTCTCTGTTAAATAAAGCTACATTTTGTTCTCCCTCTAATTTTTCGGCTGCTACATCAAAATAATTAGTTTCATTTTCTAAATCATCAATATTTTCTGGTTGGGGCAAACCGAAATCACTTAAGGTGAATTTATGCATATCGAGTATTTCCTGTATTTTTAATAAACATTTACTTTGTGCAACTTTTTCAGAATTATGTAATAAATAGTCTTCCATTAAATAATGTTTAAATTTTTCCCATAAGCTTATGGAAGCAAATTAAATAAGCAAATAATTCACGCAATTGTCTGGGAAATTTACTCAACACAGCCTCGTCTAAACAATTTTCGCACTCTTTATCATTAGCTAAAAGACCTAATGCACGGGCAGCTTCCTGATATGTATTATATAATTTTCCGTCGACGGTACGCAAGTCTTCGAAACTTGTGACACCTTTTGCATGCACTAAAATTAATCTTAAATGAAATCTTTCAATATCTCTAGGGCTAACGGAAATCATTCGGCCGATAGGTGGCTTTTTCTCACGTTGTCTAGCTTTCCATGCATTACTTGTAAATACATAATATTTAGGAATTTCCATGTAAACATATTGCCGGGCATTAACGTCTATTTCATTGAGTAGGAACCAAGCTGTTAATGTTGTATTTTTTTTCGCTGCTCGTTCAACTGCTTTTTTTTTCCTGACCGTTAGTGAAAAATACCGCCTGTTGATTTTTTAAATGTACTGCTAATTCCATTATTGTATGAGACTTGTCATGCAACGGATATTCTAAAAGCCTCCAACAACATTCTGGGGCAGATACATACCTAGCATCTAAACAACCGTTTATTTCATCCCACTAAACAACTTTGTTTTTATCAAGTTGTCCTAATTTGACGCTCGCGCAATCATGCCCCTTGCACAAATAATCACAAATATATTTTATACTTTTTACTGATGCGCATATTTCAACATTTATGTGGGTTCTATATTTTTTTAACAAATACGGATTGTACGGAACTATCCACCTATTGTCTACCGTGTACTTAACTAAACCATTTTTCCAAAGAATGTACATTTTTGCATTATTATTTGACCGTTTATACAGGGGGTAACCGTTAATGTTTTCATGTGTTTCATTTCTAAAATCTTTAGGGAACATTTTTGAACATTTATTTTCGTTCATACACGGCGAATTTTTGTTTAGAATACCGCACGGACCGTGAATCATATGTGAACGAACTAATTGGTACAATTCCGGTTCTGCGTCCTCGTCGGGAATTTCTGCACTGACTATTTCGTCAATGTCATCTTTGTTACGGATTTTACTTGCACTATCTAAAGTTAATAATAAATGCATGTGAGGCAGACCGCGTTTTTGGAATTCAATTACATATATAAATGCTACAACTTTCCCAAAAATATTGTCATGTAAAAATTCATGCAACATACTTTTTATTTTTCCGTTAAAAACTCTGGCGGTTATGTCTGGGCGGTCTGCAGAGGTTTGACCCTCGCGCAACTGTTGTACAATTTCTGGCCATTTCGGGTTACATGTCACTGTTATAAATAGATCAGGGCGGCCAAATTCTCTAACAATGGACATGGCATTTTGATACATTTTCAACATGAATCTACTTCCACCTTGAAATGTTGACGGTAAAATAATCATGGTGCCTGCTTTTCCGCCTTCATTCTCTGCCAAATTATTAATGTGGTCCATCAACCCACTATATAGCTCTACCCTGAGAGTAGGCTGATTTAGTCTAATGTACGTTAATCTTTCGGCTTCGACTTTAACATACGCATCTACAATGTATTGTTGGGTTAGTTTACCGGCTTCTAAACATGGGTTAAATGTGTTTCTAACCGCTAATCTGTTCATGTAAAACTGTAACATGCTTTGTTTTTTAATACCGTCAGCTTGTTTTGAATTCATGTTCCAGCCACATTCACCGCGAGGAAATAATAAAGGATAGGACATGGGGTCGCAGTTTTCACTAAACTGATTAATTCGAACTAAACCGCCAACTTTTGGGTGGACACAAATGTCCCTATCTATTGGTGGCTCACCGTCATTGGACGTAAAAACAACTGCCATCTCATTACATGTGGGGATATTGTACCTACGTTTATCTTTTTTTCTGTCATTTACAATCCACAAATTTATTTCTGGCACCGACTGATTTGTTTGGTTAGCTTTGGCTAATTCCCGCTGCTCTACTTCTTTCAACATCATATACGCCTGACAATACGGATTAACCTCTCTAAGTATTACATCTAATTGACCCATGATATTTGGCTTACAATTTTTATTATACTCTACGTTCATTCGTTTCTCTAACGCTTCATTTGAATTAATTATGTATAATTGGGCATATTTTTCTGTTTCATTTGGTTTAGGGTACATTGAGCTGGCAGAATCATGGTAAATTTGGCCGTGTATACGGAAACAGTAGGGCCCTTTGCCTTGAGGCGCGGAAATTTTAGCCCCAAACGATGCGAATGCTAACGCGCTATTGTATTGCCTAATATTTTCTCTAAAGTTTCTGCTATCTGAATCTTTACCTAACATTAGATTTTTAATATATTCAGGGAACTCATTTAAATGATCTACGTTTAATTTTCCCTTTCGACAGCAATAAGTAAATTTGCCGTCCGAGGGCTTTTCGTATGAAAAATTAACAGAGGAACAATGTGAACAGACAACATTCATTGCTCCTAAGGAATGGGGCTCAATTTGAACTCCTAATCCTTTTCTAGCTAACATATATTTATCATTTTGAACAAAGGTTTTACGTGCCTTATATTTATTTTTATTAATCATATTATTTTTTATTAGTCGTTCTTGTTCCTGTTCTGCAGTTTCCTTTTCAACCGAATTATCAAAATTCTCTCTATACCTTTCTAAACGTCTTTGTTTTTGTTCAGGAGTTTCATTCTTAATATATTCTTTAAAATTAAATTTTAACTTTTGCAACCTATCCGTTTTTTTTATCTAGTGTTTCATTTTGTAAATAATTTTGAAAATTCCCTTTAACTCTTATAAATCTATTCTCCTTTTCTTTTGCTGTTTCATTTTGCATATAAATATTAAAATTTGTTTTAATTGCTTTTAACCGTTTATTTTTTTGTTCAACCGTTTCTTTACTAATATATTCTTTAAAATTAAATTTTAATTTTTTTAATCTTTCAGTATTTTGTTCTACTGTTTTATTTTGAATATAATTTTTTAAATTTATTTTAAGTGTTTCCAATCTATTTGCTTTCTGCTGTGGCGTTTCGCGAGCAATAGAATTATAATTTATTTCTTTTTGTTTCTCTAAACGTTTTATTTTATCTTCAAAATTTTCATTAGCTATATATTTTAATTTATAGTTGTCGTTCTCTCTTAGACGTTTAGCTCGTTCTTCGTCTGTTTCGTTCGCCTTACGTTTTAAATAATTTTCTCTCAATAGCTGTTGACGACTTACTGGATATGCTGTAATATTACGTGTTCGAAACATTTGTAAAACGTGTGATCTAAGTCTATTACAATCGTAAGTTTCATGCTCAGGATTACGGTTAAGTATTAAACTTGTAAAGAAAGCTATTGCAAACAACCCGCAATCATAGGTGTTGGACTGTTGTTGAACTCGTACAAACCTAATTGAGGGACTATAGGGGAATAATCTTTCTAAATATAATTTAACACCTGCATTTAAATTCTGGGAATTCATGCTATCGTAAATTGTCATTTCTAATCCGTCATAATACGCTGTAATCCAATGACCAACGCTCCCAATATTTGCACCTGGCACGAATAAAATTTGTAGGTGTCTTGTTCCTTGCTCAATTTCAACTATTCGGTCTGGAGCATCTACATACACTGTGGGCTGAGGGTCGAACTCAGTTACAGAACGTACTAACGAAAAGAAAAAGTCTATATGAATGTCTTCTAAATATCCTGCAGGATTCATTAAAGTATTATAATCATGTTCTATTAGCTGTATTTGATTGCCAACTCTTTCAATATCTGTATTTAAATTACCCGTTTGAATATTATTTTCTACTACATAATCTTTACTTCGTTCTATAAATAATTCTCCTGAATTGCCTGACATTACCTGACGATTTAAACATTCATTTTCTACAACACTATTATCCGTATATATGCAGCTATTATTATTAATTATATTTTTCGCGTTTCTTTGTTTACGCTTAAGGCGATTTTTTTCACTTTTAGTTGGCAGTTTGTTACACTTGTTTTATTACAGAAATTAAAATAAACACTTACAGGTTTTGAGTGCGTTGTTATTTTCAGTGTTACCTTTACCAGCAATAAGTCAGGGTTCTGTGTTAATATTATCAACAATGCGTCAGGTTTTAGCTTCAAAGAGGATCACCTTATTTTCTATCTTGAAGAGATAGTCTTGCACTCTTACGGCCTGGCAACTGCAGATTATTTCCACACCTACAGTAAAATAAAAATTAAAATACTTGTACAACATTATAAATATATGTATATAAAAATTATGGTAATCCAGCGGGTAATTTATTTGATTTTATTAATAATTAGAAGGAAAAAAACAATAAATATTCATCCATGAAATCACCTGTAGTTAAATAAAAGTTATGAAAAATAAATTCTCACCTTAGATTCAAATTAGGCGGCACAACAAACGGGATTTTTAAAATGAATTATTCTGCAGTTGAGAACAAATTTTCAAAAATATCAATTTGATTCGGAAGTAGATTTATTGAAACCACAATAAATATAACTGTTTTACACAGAAGTGAAAGAACAATTAAGTAAATAAACAATTTTTGTTTTCCTAAGCATGCCTAAGTATAAAGTAAATACGAAATATTAGTTACCGACAGTGTTACAATAATTATATAGAACAATAATGTTTTGATAATTCAATAAATGTATATTGTGAAATTTTAAAGTAAGAACATACAATTCAAAATTTTATTTGTAATAATTATACAGCATGATCAAAAGCATGTAATAGTCATGTGACCATTAATTTTCTTTAAAGGCAACTAAACTATATTTCTAGAAAGAATTTTTTTAAGGACGTGCGAATTTTTATTAAAACAAATTTTTTATTTTAGTAATTTGATTGAATCATGCAAATAATGAACACGAAAATATATAATAAATAAAAAATGTTCGGTATATTTGAAGTATTGACACCACATTGATTGTTCAAATAAATAATAACAATAATCACCTGTGAAAGCAAAATATTTACTTCAACACCACAAAATAAAATTTAAGAACTACTCAGTTGTACGATA
Source organism: Stenolophus ochropezus (assembly GCA_035578165.1). NCBI lineage: Eukaryota > Metazoa > Arthropoda > Insecta > Coleoptera > Carabidae > Stenolophus > Stenolophus ochropezus. Next base: position 1,451,504 of record JAQOWZ010000048.1, read on the forward strand.
ACCAATCGTACTTTTAAGACTACTTCTAATAATATATAATGACGATGATGAAACTAATAAATTAAAATATAGACTCACATAAAATGAAACGTTTCTTATCTTCCAAACATTGCATTCCATAAACAAAAAATTCTTCTCCTCACTATGTAGAATTATAAAAAATGCAGAACTTGTTCAGTCTTCACATTTATTTCTCATTCAAATTAAAAGCTGTAAATAATAATAAATATAAATAAATAGAAAAACATTAAAATAAACTTATACTTTGTTGCCTGTACTACTTCCACTTGTTTATTCTAAACTGCAAAAGTAAATCATTTTACATTGATCCGATTATTTTTTAATACACCAGACTCTATTAGGAACAATTGTTCCAAGAAAGAAATGTCTAATTCTACATTTAAATAATGATACATCTGCTAACCTGTATCTCATCTAAAAATTTTAAAAGTTTATAACAAATAAATATTATACAGATAAATACATACTTTATCCATTGGTTTATATGTACAATGAATGTAAATAGTTTGAACTATTATTTCAAATATAATTCCTGTTTTCTCTGAATGTGTGTGGATTTATAATTATTGTACACATTTTTTGGCACTTTTTTATTGTTCTTGTAATTACTTTTCGCAAATAACCATTTACATGTTCAAATTATTTCATGCTTTACACCACAAAAATCATGTGTTGATATAAATTGTTAGATAATTTGCCATCAAAATCTAAATGTCATGAGGGCATATGTGCATGTGCCCACTGTACTCAAAGGGTACGTTCAAAAATTAGTGTAAAGAGTATAGGTATACTCTAGGTTGAGCATGATCACATGACTGAGGTTTTAGAAGTTTTTGAACGTTTCTATTTACGTACTTTGATTTTGACAAACAATATCACAACCTTACTTTTAAATTTGAATATGAATGAAAGAAATTATATCTGTTTCTTGCTAGTAGATAATGAATCTATCAAAATAGTATATGACTAGCGAATTCTCGGCTACGCCGAGCATTCCCTAGAGCTCCGCTGTCAGTGCAAAAAACAAATGCCGATCGACATGAAACAATTATTTCATATTTGCACGTCAGGCCACACCGAGACCTTTCATTAGATTGCAAACACGATATACTTCCAATAATTTTTTGCAAAAAACAAAAGCCGGTCGGCATGAATCATTTTTGTCATTTATGTACCCCAGCCCTCACCGAGACCTTTCATTTGATACCAAACACGATATACTTCTGACAACTTTCTACATAAAACAAAAGTCGATCGACGTGAAACATTTTTATCATATTTGCACGCTGGCCCACACCAAGACTTTTCATTTGATACCAAACACTATATACTTGTGACAACCTTTTGCAAAAAACAAAAGCCGATCGACATTGACATTTTTTGTTAATTCTGCAGACCAGCCCTCATTGAAACCTTTCATTTGATACCATACACCATACACTTCTGACAACTTTTTGCAAAAAACAAAAACCGATCGACATAGCACATTTTTGTCAATTCTGCAAGCTAGCCCTCAACGAGACCTTTCATTTGATACCAAACACGACATACTTCTGACAACTTCTAGCATAAAACAAAAGCCGATCAACATTGAACTTTTTTGTTAATTCTACACGCCAGCCCTTATCGAGCCTTTTCATTTGATACCAAACACCATATACTTCTCACAACTTTTTGCAAAAAACAAAAACCGATCGACATACCACATTTTTGTCAATTCTGCACGCTAGCCCTCAACAAGACGTTTCATTTGAGACCAAACTCGACATACCTTTGAGAACTTTTTGCAGAAAACAAAAGTCGATCGGAATGGAACATTTTTGTCAATTCTGCACGCTAGCCCTCAACGAGACCTTTCATTAGAGACCAAACTCGACATACTTTTGAGAAATTTTTGCAAAAAACAAAAGCCGGTCGACATGAAACATTTTTGTCATTTATGTACCCCAACTCTCACCGAGACCTTTCATTTTATTCCAAACACGACATACTTCTGACAACTTTCTGCATAAAACAAAAGTCGATCAACATGAAACATTTTTATCATATCTACACGCTAGCCCACACCTAGACTTTTCATTTGATACCAAACACTATATATTAGCGACAACCTTTTGCAAAAAACAAAAGCTGATCGACATTGACCATTTTCGTTAATTCTGCACACCAGCCTTACTTGAAACCTTTGATTTGATACCAAACACAACACACTTCTGACAACTTTTTGCAAAAAACAAATACCGATGGACATAGCACATTTTTGTCAATTCTGCACGCTAGCCCTCTCCTAGACCTTTTATTTGATACCAATCACGACATACTTCTGACAACTTTTTGCATAAAACAAAAGCCGATCGACATGGAACATTTTTGTCAATTCTGCACGCTAGCCCTCAACGAGACCTTTCATTTGAGACCAAACTCGACATACCTTAGTAAAATTTTTGCAAAAAACAAAAGCCGATCAACATTGAACTTTTTTGTTAATTCTACACGCTAGCCCTTATCGAGCCTTTTCATTTGATACCAAACACCACATACTTCTCACAACTTTTTCCAAAAAACAAAAGCCGTTTGATACAGAACATTTTTGTTCATTTTGCACCCTAGCCCTCATCGTGACCTAGCCTAATATAACATTCACTGACTTCAGTAACGTTCATTTGGGAATATTTGTTCTTTGTTAAGTTACTTTATTAAACATTTGGCAATATTGACATGTAATTCGAAAATTCCCTAACACGACATTTTTCTGGCAACATTTTGCAAAAAACAAATTCTAATCTACGTAGAACATTTTTGTCATTCGTGCACACCAGTCCGTATTGTGTCGTTTTCTTCAAATCCAATTACGACCTACTTCTAACAACTTTTTACGAAAAACAAAAGCAGATCGACATGACACATTTTTTTTGTCATTTTAAAACTGGCCCTTACGGTTTCCTTTCTTTTGATAACAAACACAGCAAAGTATTCAATTTATTTTATTTAATAATATTTGATTTTTATTTAGTTACTTTGTAATTTGGCAACACTGTTTGTATTAAAAAATAGTAGTTCATTTTTTAATTTATAAATTAATATTGTCAACCCTACTAAAACTGTCACCGTCTTCATTGAAGTTAGTTTAGGAATATTTGGTTTTAATTTAGTTACTTCATCACACATTTGGCAACATTGACTTTTGACATTGGAAACGTCAAAATTTATATTAATTAAATACGTTGTTTTAAACTTTAATTAGTTGTAACACCTTTGCTCAAGTCTATTATTCATGAAATTGTTTTTAAATCTTTGATATCAATGTTCTATTAAAAGATATAATCATTTAAAGTTCATAGACAGATTGTCAAAAGTGACGGATGACGGCGTGATTCTTCTTAAATGTAGACATGGCCTCTGGGATCTATTGTTTCAGTGTACCAATTTTACGCAGTTTTTATTTTTTTAAACAAAAACCACTCACAGTAAAAATTTGAGACCCCCAAAAGGCACTCTGGCACAATAGACACTACAACTTGAGAAAAAAATTACACCAATTACTTAAATGGACCAGGAGTTTAAGCTGGACACAGGATCGGTGATCGTCGAGATGAATCTAAATATATATATATATAGATAGTGAATCTATCAAAATAGTATATGACTAGCGAATGCTCAGCTACGCTGAGCGTTCCCTAGGCCTCCGGCGTCAGTGAAATATTAACATTTGAAAGCTAATTTTATTTTTGCAAGGCAGGTCTTGTCGAATGCTTTCATTTAATATCAAATACGGTGTACTTCCGGCAAGTAATTGTAAAAAAACAAATGCAGAACAACTTGGCAATTTTTTGTCACTTCTGCACATCAGCCCTCATCAAGACATTTAATTTGATACCAACCACGACATATTTCTAACAGCTTTTTCCAAAAAACAAAAACGGGTCAACATGAACCATTTCTGTTAATTTTACATGTCAGCTCTCATCAAGACCTTTCATTTTATACCAAACACGATATACTTCTGACAACTTTCTGCAAAAAAGAAAAGCCGATCGACATGAAACATTTTTGTTAATTCTCGACATCAGCACTCAATGAGACCTTTCATTAGATACCAAACACGACATACTTCGATTAACTTTTTGCATAAAACAAAAGCCGATCAACATAGACCGATTTTGTCAGTTCTGCACGCGAGCCCTAAACAAGATCTTTTATTTGAGACCAAACATGATATACTTTATACAACTTTTTGCAAAAAACAAAAGCCGATCGACATAGATCATTTTTGTCAAATTTCTACGCGAACCCTCGCCGAGACCTTTCATTAGATACCAAACACGACATATGTCTATTAACTTTTTGCATAAAACAAAAGCCGATTCACATGGAAAATTTTCTTTTTTGTACACCAGCCCTCACCGAGACTTTTCATTCGATACAAAACACAACATATTTCTGATAACATTTTGCAAAAAACAAATTCTAATCGACGTAGAATATTTTTGGCATTCGTGCACACCAATCCACATTGTGTCGTTTCATTAAAATCCAAGGACGACCTACTTGTAACAACTTTTTGCGCAAAACAAATGCAGATCGACGTGACATATTTTTTTTGTCATTTCAAAACCGGCCCATATGGTTTTTTTTCTTTTGATATCAAACACAACAAAGTGTACAATTTATTTTATTTACGAATATTTTATTTTTATTTAGTTACCTACTTCATAATTTGGCAACACTGTTTGTGTTAAAAAGTAGTAGTTAATTCTTAAATTTATAAATTAATATTGTCAATCCTAATACAAGTGCCACCGTCTTCACTGAAGTTAGTTTAGGAATATTCGGTTTTAATTTAGTTACTTCATCACACATTTGGCAACATTGACTTTTGACATTGGAAACGTCAAAATTTATATTAATTAAATACGTTATGTTTCAAACTTAAATTAATTGTAACACCTTTGCTCAAGACTATTATACATGATACTGTATTTATTTCTTTAATATCAATGTTCTATAAGAAGTCATAATCGTTTATAGTTCATAGACAGATTGTCAAAAGTGACGGATGACCTCGTGACTTTTCTTAAATTTACACATGGCTACTAGGATCCATTGTTTCAAGTTATTAATTTTGAACAGTTTTTATTTTTATTTTTAGACTTTTTATTTGATACCAAACACTCTATACTTCTAACAACGTTTTGCAAAACAACAATAGCCGATCGACATTGACAATTTTTGTTAATTCTGCACACCAGCCCTCATTGAAACCTTTCATTTGATACCAAACACCATACACTTCTGACAACTTTTTGCAAAAAACAAAAACCGATCGACATAGCACATTTTTGTCAATTCTGCACGCTAGCCCTCAACAAGACCTTTTATTTGAGACCAAACTCGACATACCTTTGAGAACTTTTTGCAGAAAACAAAAGTTGATCAGAATGGAACATTTTTGTCAATTCTGTACGCTAGCCCTCAACAAGACGTTTCATTTGAGACCAAACTCGGCATACTTTTGAGAAATTTTTGCATAAAACAAAAGCCGATCGACATAGATCATTTTTGTCAATTCTCTACGCGAGCCCTCGCCAAGACCTTTCATTCGATACCAAACACGACATATTTCTGACAACTTTTTGCAAAAAACAAAAGCCGATCGACATGGAACATTTTTGTCAATTCTGCACGCTATCCCTCTACAAGACGTTTCATTTGAGACCAAACTCGACATACTTTTAAGAACTTTTTGCAGAAAACAAAAGCCGATTGAAATAGAACATTTCTGTCAATTCCACACGCTAGCCTTCAACGAGACCTTTCATTTGAGACCAAACTCGACATACTTTTGAGAATTTTTTGCATAAAACAAAAGCAGATCGACATAGATCATTTTTGTTAATTCTCTACGCGAGCTCTCGCCAAGACCTTTCATTCGATACCAAACACGACATATTTCTGACAACTTTTTGCCAAAAACAAAAGCCGATCGACATGGAACATTTTTGTCAATTCTGCACGCCATCCCTCTACAAGACGTTTCATTTGAGACCAAACTCGACATACTTTTAAGAACTTTTTGCAGAAAACAAAAGCCGATCGAAATAGAACATTTCTGTCAATTCCACACGCTAGCCCTCAACGAGACCTTTCATTTGAGACCAAACTCGACATACTTTTGAGAATTTTTTGCATAAAACAAAAGCAGATCGACATAGATCATTTTTGTTAATTCTCTACGCGAGTTCTCGCCAAGACCTTTCATTCGATACCAAACACGACATATTTCTGACAACTTTTTGCAAAAAACAAAAGCCGATCGACATGGAACATTTTTGTCAATTCTGCACGCTATCCTTCAACAAGACGTTTCATTTGAGACCAAACTCGACATACTTTTAAGTACTTTTTGCAGAAAACAAAAGCCGATCGAAATAGAACATTTCTGTCAATTCCACACGCTAGCCCTCAACGAGACCTTTCATTTGAGACCAAACTCGACATACTTTTGAGAATTTTTTGCATCAAACAAAAGCAGATCGACATAGATCATTTTTGTCAATTCTCTACGCGAGCCCTCGCCAAGACCTTTCATTCGATACCAAACACGACATATTTCTGACAACTTTTTGCAAAAAACAAAAGCCGATCGACATGGAACATTTTTGTCAATTCTGCACGCTATCCCTCTACAAGACGTTTCATTTGAGACCAAACTCGACATACTTTTAAGAACTTTTTGCAGAAAACAAAAGCCGATCGAAATGGAACATTTCTTTAAATTCTGCACGCTGGCCTTCAACGAGACCTTTCATTTGAGACCAAACTCGACATACTTTTGAGAATTTTTTGCATAAAACAACAGCAGATCGACATAGATCATTTTTGTCAATTCTCTACGCGAGCCCTCGCCAAGACCTTTCATTCGATACCGAACACGACATATTTCTGACAAATTTTTGCAAAAAAACAAAAGCCGATCGATATGGAACATTTTTGTCAATTTTGCATTTCAGCCCTCTACGAAACCTTTCATTAGATACCAAACACGACATACTTCTATTATCTTTTTGCATAAAACAAAAGCCGATCAACAAGGAAAATTTTCTTTTTTGTACACCAGCCCTCACCGAGACATTTCATTCGATACAAAACACATATTTCTGATAACATTTTGCAAAAAACAAATTCTAATCGACGTAGAATATTTTTGTCATTCGTGCACTCCAATCCACATTGTGTCGTTTCATTAAAATCCAAGGACGACCTACTTGTAACAACTTTTTGTGCAAAACAAATGCAGATCAACGTGACATATTTTTTTTTTTGTCCCCCTTACGGTTTTTTTTCTTTTGATATCAAACACAGCAGAGTGTTTAGGAATATTCGGTTTAAATTTAGTTACTTCATCACACATTTGGCAACATTGACTTTTAACATTGGAAACGTCAAAATTTATATTAATTAAATACGTTATGTTTTAAACTTAAATTAGTTGTAACACCTTTGCTCAAGACTAATATACTTGATACTGTATTTACTTCTTTAATATCAATGTTCTAAACAAAGTTATAATCGTTTAAAGTTCATAGACAGATTGTCAAAAGTGACAGATGACCTCGTGACTCTTCTTAAATTTAGACATGGCTACTAGGATCCATTGTTTCAAGTTATTAATTTTGCACAGTTTTTATTTTTTTACACAAGAACCACTCACAGTAAAAATATGAGACCCCCAAAAGGCACAACTACACATTATTCCCTGCAATCTAAAAAAAAAATTACAACAATCCCTTTGATGGTTCAGGCAGTTTGGCTTGTGACAAAATTTGGCGATCGTCGTGATGAAAATAAACATCACGACACATAAATACGTTATGTTTTAAACTTAAATTAATTGTAACACCTTTGCTCAAGATTATTATTCATGATACTGTATTCACTTCTTTAATATCAATGTTCTATTTGAAAATAAAATCATTTAAAGTTCATAGACTGATTGTCATAAGTGACAGATAACAGCTTGTATCTTTTTAAATTTAGACATGGCTACTAGGATCCTTAAACAATTTTTTGTTTCAAAATGAAAAAAATGTGTGGTTTTTATTAATTTACGCAAAAACTGCTCGACGTAAAAATATGAAACACCAAAAAGGCACACCTACGCATCATTCTCTACAATTTGATATTATTATACATATCAATTTCATAAATGGTTAAGGCTGTAGGTTTGTCCGAAAATTTGGCGATCGTCGTGATGAAAATAAATATAGATTGGGACACATGCCTTTTAGTATATAGGATGTTTATATCACTGAATTCAGAAAAAAATGCTCTATCGAATAACCTAAAAATAAACATAATAAACGATTTATTAATTATAACTATAACTAACAATACTGAATACACAACTAAAGTCAGTTATAACGTTTATCTCAAAAATAATAAATTATTAGCACAATGAGAAATATCGTTTACCACCAAAGTGAAAAAACATTAGTGAAGTAAATAGAAACATACTTTTTTTATATCACGTCAAAGATAACTTGATTCCAGTAACAGAAAAAAAAGTGAAAACTTATCATAATGTTTTAATTGATATTGTCAAAATATTAAAAATAATACTTACTTAATTATAATTAACATATTGTAGTATTTATATATTAATCTTTAAAGCCTTTTTATGTTAATGCCTAATAAAAGTGACGGATAAGTACAGAAATCTCTTATACCTACCTATTTTTCAAATGTCAGAAATAATATTCTGTAAAATTATTTTAGTTCTAAATAAAAATAAAGGACTGCGTACTAAATTTCCTATTCGAATTTATAAATAAATATCAATAATTTACTGTTTTTACTTTTTATTAGAAATGTTAATTAAATTAGTGATGGTTTATTACACATTTGGCAACACTTATTTTTATTATATTTGGAATTTTCATTTTCTTATAGTATTTTTTGAATTACTGTGCTAACAGCTGTTTAAATTGTGCACGAATATTTGATTTTATTATACAAATTTCATATTAGTCTGTTTAGGAAAATTTGTTTTTATTTAGTTACTTCATGACACGTTTGGCAACACTGTCTGTACTGACACTTAAACGTCAAAAATTAGAAATTTTAAATTCGCCACGAAAGACACTAAAATTTTTAGTGAAATAATTGCTCATGTGTACAATGTATAACAATGCTTTCATATTTTTGATATCTTCATTCATTAAGATGTAATAAATGATGAAAGTTTGCTTCTGACTTGTCAAACATGACAGCTAGTAGTTGGCATTCACTTGAAATTTTCCAATGCTTGCTTGAGCTATTGTTTCAAAGTACCAATTTCACAAAGTTTATATTTTTTTACACAAAAACCACACACAGTAAAAATATAAAAACTAAAAAGGAGATTAATTTGAATCAAGTTCTATAATATGGTGCAAAAATCATTAAAATCGGATAATCAGTTTATGCTGTAGCCCGTTGCAAAATTTTGGCGATCGTCTGATGAAAATATATATTGGAAAAATTTTCTAAGCCTTTTAGTATATAGGATTTAGTTAAGTTCTAAATTGTTTAATTTTCATTATTTTCTTCTAATGTTGCTTTGCTAAAGTGATTAGGAATAATTGTCCGTGCGCCTCGTTCAGATTTTTTGTTTGTCGCCTTGTTGTGATAGTTAACTACGATTGACAGATCGCATTAGCGCACAATGAACTTATGGAAAGAGCTTTATAATTGATAATTCCGAAGAAAAACAATAATAAAATTGTGGAGAGGGCATATGTGACCTCACGTAGGAGACTGAGGATTTGAATTCATTCGATAAAAATAATTTATCATAGAATAATGTACACTTGACAAATTAACCAGGTTTCATTTTTAAAAAGATTTACATTTATGTAAACACTAAACAGCCTTTGAAAATCATACGACATTGACAATGTTGACAGATGAGTACAGCATTTCAAAGTGAACCAAATTTGATTCCATGTTATCTAGCTGTTGTAAATAAAAGTTGAATCTTGATAATTTTAACTACGTAATATTTTTATTATTGTAATCAAAATTCGATTTTTATTTTAGATTATTGTATTCAACGAAAAAACATTTCAAATAGATCATTTTGAAGAAGAAACTATAATAATTTGGTAAAGCATTTGTAAAACTTACATACTTGGTTCTTATAACAGATTATATTCAACAAAATACATAAATTGCTTGATATGAAAGTTATTATGATTACATCTGAGGAAGTAGTTACAAGTTTTTAGGTTGTTGTAATCAAATTTGTAGTTTGTAAACCTTTCTATCTCGATTTAGCATTGTTGTTAAAAATTAACTTCAGTTAAACATGCCTTATGATAGTAGTAATCAAAGTTTAAATTTTATAAAATAAATATAATCAAAATTTGAACTTTGTTTTAAATTATTGCATTTAACAAAAAACATTTTAATAAATAATTTTGAAGAACAAATTTTAATAATTTGGAGAAGAGTTTCTAATATTTACTACATGCTTTGTTACTATAACAGTATTTAATCAACAAAATACATGATTTTTTCGTATAACTCAAAAACGATTAGCCGTACAATGTAGAAATTTTGGTTATGGTAATTTTTGTCAATAGTGTTCTTATCCGTAATTTTATGTTATTTTTTTTCTATAAATATATTCTTGTTTGGATTACTTAACTTAATAAATTAAAAACTATATCTCAAATGAAAACACATATCTAAATACAGCCAAGAAAATATAAAATGACATACATTACAGAATGTAGTGTAATTTTACTTTTAAACTAATTTTACTATATATTTCTCTAAGCAAATACAAGACTTGCATTATGATTATTTGATTATGACAAACGTCATATGTCATGAAAATTTAAATAATGTAAATAAAATTTGCCGTAAATTATTATGTACAATGCACTTTTATGATGATCTGTTACACTTCAGTAGTATTATTATCAGTAATTTTATGTTATTTCTTTTCTATATTAAATATTATTTCTCTTCTATAAATAATGGATGTATGATCGAACATGAACCCTCACTTAATTTTTTTATTAGGAGAAATAGAAAAAAAATCTGTTATATAAAAGTTTTATTATATTAAATATACTGTTCGACACTGATATTCATACATCGACTATCAATTTTTTATGTTTATAAAATTATATTGATGAAATAATATAGTAAGGAGGAAACATGTATATATTTATATATTTTTTTCTATAGTGGATGTTAAAGTGCAATTTTATCAACTCAAAATAGTGAATAAAGTAGGACTTTAACTGCAAGGGTAGATAAAGTACTTTAACTTTTGTTTATTAGAAGTACATTTCCATAACAACGCATACTACTGACATTTTAAAATTGTTCTTAAATAATAATTTAATTTTTCTAATTCTTTTTTCTTCAAAACCTGTTATAGAAAAAAATAAAATTTTATACACGACGATAAAATTAAATTATCGACTCGCGAAAAATATTATTTTATCGTCTTGTATAAAAAATAACTATTAATAACTCATACAATTTTTTTTACAGAATACAAAGTAGTGGTGCGCTTTATATAATTTAATTAAGAAATAGGAAAATTTTTTTTAATTTTTTTTTGTTTGTAGATAAATATTTTGTAAGTTAGATTCGGTTAGATATAATAAATTTTGTTCTTGAGTCTAAATTTTTCATTCTTCATTCTTTTCGTCTAATGTTGCTTTGGCAGAGTGATCGGGAATGTTTGCCCGTGCCACCTCGTTCTGATTTTTTTTTGTCGTCTTGTGATAGTGAACTGCGATTGAAAGATCGTATTAGCGCATAGTGAACTTATGGAAGAAGCAAAAATAAATGTGTTCAGGGTGATAAGAATAGAATCGGTAAAAGAAAATTATTTTTATTATTCCTATTAAAAAACGTATGAGTCTTTAAAATTTCTTATTTGCTTTTATAATTGATACTAAGAAAATTCTATAAATAAATTCTACTCAAGCTCCATAGACAAGACTTTATGAATTAATTACTATTTACAGAAGTTATGACATATGGACATAACAAATATAATTTTTATCTACTCCCAGTCTATAATTAACAGATTAATATGTAAATTGTGTGTAATGTATATCATTACTGAAATTGTGCGAAGCAAACCAAATGATGTTTAAGAAACCAATGTAAGTAAATTAAAGGTCACTTTCGTTATTAAACGATTTGTTAACGAGTATTGACACAACAGTCGCATAAAAACCAATTAATGCTAACAGCGATACAGCCTGTTGTAAAAATTATATTATATTTCGCGTCTTTTATATACAAAAAATATTTAAAAAAATAGATTCTGTTGAAATATCCAGTTAACCGTTTAAAAATTCAAATATTATTTGGAAACAATAGCACACATTTACAGTTAATTCTCAATTACAATACATTATACTGGAGTTTTGCCCAGTTTTTTACTTACTTTTTTATTCCAATGGAAAAATATGAACAAAATTTGTATGAAATGAAACTGACAACTAACTTTCGGAATGTCGGTAACATAGGTATCATAATTTAAAAATGACTACTAATTTTATTCCGTGGAAGTTAATTTTTTTTCATTGTAATACTGCAGTCTTTTCATTCACGATATTTAATTTTATTTCGTGTTTGATTAAAAATGAAATATAACTCTAGTAGTAATAAAATCTCCTTGAATAAATGTGTAATTTTATAGTTATATGAAACTCCACTGTTTGAGAACCGATTTGCTTCAAAATTTACTTCACACAAAATTTATGAAAACAAATTTACAAATAACAATTAAAACTTTTTAAAACGACACATCGCTATTAAACATTTCTTTGTACTATAATTTTGATCAGTTAGATTTGATTATGTTATTATAAAAACGTTTCAGAACTGCTGTGCTTACAAAAGAATTTTTTATAATAAAACGTATGAATTGCAAGTGTAAATAATGTCATTTTAAAATTAGGTTTTACTTGTATATTTGTTAGATAATAAAGTTAAAATTTACCTCATGAAGATGATTATTTCATTATTTTTGCTTACTTGAGTTTCGACGATGTGCCACCATTTTTCTCGGGCGGGAAAATTAAATTATGCAGTACTGACCCAAGATGAATTTTTTGTTTATCGATAATATGAATAAATACGAAATATTTTTTTAAAGAAAATTGTATTAAAAGAAAGAAATTTGAAGCATTTAAAATCAGTTTTCTTTAACAGATGTATAATTATAATTTAGATACACAAAATAGGAAAGTTATATATTATTAAAATATTACAATAAATAATAATGACAATAAACTATGTAGTAAAAATTTTCTGGGCGGAACGAATTAGTCTTCAGGATTCCCTGTAAATGCTAACGGAAAACCGCCAAAAACGTTAGCAAAAGACGATAACTAAACAAAAAGAATAATGTAAAAGAATTAATCGAACCGGTAATAACACTTACATTATTTAAATATATTGGAATTGCCATAAAGAAAGAGCGTTTTCCGACGAAGCAGTGGGCAAAACGACCAGTACAGATTTAACCTTTTCAAATTTTCTTTTAGTTTCAGAAAAAAACGAAAATAGGTCGACTTATTTGAAAATAACTGGTATTATTTATTTAATTTCATTGACTGTCAATTAGGAAAATCTATTGTAATCGTTGAAAAACAACGAATTTACCTAATTCAATGCTATGGCAATTGGTCTCATGTTTATCTTTGGGGCCGTTGGAAACAAATAGTTTATGCAAATTATCTTCGACCGAATGTAGAGAATTTAAAGGAGAGAATTAGAGACGCTGTGACGTCTTTAACTCTGCGGAAGAAATTCAAAGAAGTTAAATAATTGCATCGAAGACTACAATTGTGCGCTCAACAAACCGTGAATCGATTGAGTAGAATAGTTACTGTTTATATTATTTTTGTTGTTAAATTTATGAAACTAAAGTTAAAGTCATGTTAACAATAATTTCTATGATAACGCAAACTTGTTTTCTGGGGCTTACAATTAGAAAAATACTAAGTCGAACTACTTTTGTCTGAGACTAAAAGAAAATTTGAAAAGGTAAAACTGAATTGTCAGTATTGAAACATGTAAAAAGTTTTATTAAGAATACATGTTTCTCGTAAAATAAAAAATAAAAATGTTTTCCTTCTTTCTAACTCGATCCGATGACATACTGTATATCAAGGCCACAGAGAATGTTAATATGAATTTTGACTTACTTTATTTGGACATTGCAAAGTTTTCTCGTAGAATTTGTCACGCAAAATTTGAAGAATGTTTCTTTCATTTCATGTAGTAATTTATATGTTTACTTTCTGAAAATACGACGAAATTTTCATCCAGTGATCAAACAGATATGCGTTCTGTTAAATAAAAAATAGTAATTAGTTAATATGTTTTTTTTTTCTTTAAATATAAATGTATTTACTATTCTTGTTCAACTTCGTCAATAATAATATAGTTTTTCCGATGGTAGCAGAATCGTCAGCGAATAGAGTGGTTTCCATTTTAAGTTCCAAAATATTCAATATCGCTTTCCAAAGAAGGTTATTCTTGACAAATTTTCCAAAAATATATTTTTTGTGAAACTGCTACCCTATAAACAATAAAAGTAATATAATAAAGGAAGATAATTTTTATTCAAATGATGCCTTCGTTTTAGAATGAATTCATTTTTCCAAATATTGTTTAACATCAACGTAGTATACTCGTATATATGATTTGGACTAATAGTCCATATGCTTCGATTGAAATTGAATCATTTTCTTGTAATATTGAATGAAGGAAAATTCCATCTCAGGATTTGATCCATTTTTCTATATTCAGAAAGAAATATTACTAATTAATAAAAAATATGTAAACATTGAACACTTTTTTTATAAAAAAAAGTTTCGCCTCAGATGAAAGAACTTCTATATTACGATTTCAGATTGTAATAATTGCAATAGTCCAAATAATCATATAACTCGTATTTATAATCTTCGATGTACTCTATAGATACAATGCAGTGTATCCTTCAGTTTCCAATATCTATAAATATGAAATTCACAAATGATATTTTTTAGAACATAAGAAAAACATACTATTTCACATCGTTGTGAATCATGAAGATTTTTGGTATTTGTGTATCTTTATTATATCGGGTGTCCCAGCTCGACCGACACATGGGAGTTTTACATGGGAAATCAGTTAATTATGAATAGTATCTCCCCAGTGCAAGATATTAACTTGAAGTTTTGTATACTTATCGGAGAATATTAATTCTATGGATCACACTTGTTTGAAATATGTAATTTCGTCTGCAAGACGAGATTTATTAAATTATAAAATCTAACATTTTTGATCAAAATCAGTCAGCCATGGAAATAAAAGAAAATATCTATGTGACAGTTCTGACAGTTAATGACATGCCATTGTAGATATTTATATTTTTGTAATATTGGTATATTATTTAACAAAAATAAACTAAATTCAACTTAAATAATATTAAAATACAGAGAATAAGAATTAAAATCAGTGATACTTCACTAAACTGTCAGGTAAATATTTTCTTTTATTTCCATGGCTGTCTGATTTTGAACGAAAATATTAGATTTTAAATTTAATAAATCTCGCCCTACAGACGAAATTGCATATTTGAAATAAGTGTGATCCATAGAATTAATATTCTCTGATAAGAATACAAAATTTGAAGTTAATATCTTGCACTGGGGAGATACTATTCATAATTAACTGATTTCCCATGTAAAACTCCCATGTGTCGATCGAGCTGGGACACCCGGTATATTATGAATTTAACTTTTAAATAGTTACATTAGTTTAAAATTTTTCTACATTTTTTTTTTAATTTTGAAATTTTGTTATGATATTATATATAATTTATTTTAATAAATTATTTGAGTTGCCAAAATACTTCGAATAATAAAAAGTTTAATAATTTACAAATATAAATGTATAACAATATTATTAATATTTTCATTTACATTTTAAGTTAAAGAATTATTTTATTAAATTAAAAGTGTATAAATAGATTACAAAATGTAGTTCTTGTTAAAATTATAAAATCTTTCATATAATATTAAAAATAAATTTTTATAACCCGGCAACTCGATTTCATACAAACATTCACACAAACATTCATACTTTTGCGATTTATTACTCTCTTAATTTTCTTTTATTTGATCGCTTTGTGGTTTTTTTTTATTATAAATTTGTAATATGCTTCATTAGCTTCATACTTACCAGCCGGTTTGTGACGAGTAATTATTATGAAGCTTATTATTTCTTATTTATTGTTTTAATTTTTTTAACCACGGGCTATTATAATATTGAAGCAAAGTACAGCAAAAATCCCAAATACCACTGGTATAGGGTTTTAAAGTATTATGTAACAAGTCATTGTCTTGCCAAGTCTACCAAGGAATTATAGATAATACGGTACACATTATGTACATAAAAATGTAATTTAAAACAAAAAAAATATAAATTGAATGTACTCTTACCAAATAAATTTCAGTTAATATTGTACTTTTGTAGTTTTTTAAAATGAAAATCTTGTTACTCAAAATCATACAACAGTGACAATGACTTAATTACATAACACTTCAAAACCCACCAGCAGTAGATGGAATTTTTACCATACTTTGCGGTTTTGTAGTAGTATGTAGTATAATGCCAAATAAATGTGTATTTATATTCTGTTGCATGAATTTTGAGGTACAATGGTAGACTGGCCTGCCCACATGTTGCGATTTATTATATACTTTTGTTTAACGTCACATTTCTAATACATATTATAGAGAGACGCAACATGTTTTAACTTAAGCCTGGTATTAGATAGTTTTCGTATAACGTCTTTATTTTTAGATGGTATTAATTAAAAATTATTGACAGCAATATTGTTCAAGCTCTATAACATTAAAGAAAAATATTAATGCAAACTAATGACTGTTGTATTATAATAAAAGAATGTTTCTTTAACCAAATAGAGGGAAAATGAATAGAATGAAATATAATTTGATTATATTTGTTTTTTAATATAAAAAACTATAAATATTTTTTATAAACCTGCATATAAAATAAGTTTCCTTTTTACCATTGGATGTAGGGACCTTTTTATCAGAAAATAAAATTTTTAATGTACATATATTTTTTAAAAATACACTAAACCAGGATTTTAGACGTTATAGAAATTTTTTCTAATACTAAACCATTGCTTTATACTTTTTATTTTATTTTTAATTTTCATTGTGAGTATTTTTTGATTATCTTTTATCATAATATTTCTTACATTTTCATTTTGTTAAGATTGTCAATGCTTTATATTTTTTATTTTATTTATTATATACTTATAATAATTAGTTTCATATAATTGCCTTTTATAATAATTCTTTTTATTGTACTTTCTTTTTGGCAAGGTCCGTAAAATTTGTAAAAGGCGCAATGGTTTTATCAGACTTAAGTTCTTTTTTTAATCTTTTACAATATTTTACGAACCACTTTTCATGTTGAAAAATTTTTTCATTTTATATTAATTACATGCAGTGTATGCAACGAAACGCAAAACGTAAGACTTTAACATGGGCTTTAAAAAAATTGCCTATACTCTCTTTCCTGATAGATTTAGAGCAAAACTATAAGAGTACAAACTTGTCCAACATTAAATTCTATTTCAGATAATGTAGAATTTAATTTTAAACAACTTTTTTACAGTTGTAGTTTTGTTCTAAATGTATCAGAAGAGAGAGTATTCGCTATTTTTTGATATCTCATGATAAAGCTCTACGTTCCGCGTTTCGTTGCACACCCTGTATATTAAATATCTTGTATATTATATTTAACAAATCAAATATTGTCATCATAATAACTTTTTTATTATATTACATGTTTCAATTTATTTATGTCATTCATATTATTTTGTATCAAATTTATCAATAATGTTTCAACATGCTTTTAATTTTCATTTTAAATTGATCTTTATTGCTTTCTTATATTAGATTTTAAAATTTTATTAATTTAATTTTTATAAACATGTACTTGATATTATTTTTTTTTGTTATATAATTGGTTCAGTGAGTAAAATGTAATTGTCCTTTGTAGTACTTTTCAACATGATTTTAATATATTTTACTTTTGACATAATAAAATAAATATTTCGTTTAATAGTTTTTAAATTATTTATAATATAATTTAGATATTATAATTATTTGATTCATAATCATATTTAAAATATATCAATTGTTTCCAAAGATTTCTACTTGTTTAATTTAATAGTTTCAATTTATTCATTTTATTTCTTTTTATATTATTACATAAATATTTTTTAATTTACGTTTCAAAGTTATTATGAATGTTTCTACATACTTTTATTTTATACTTTAAATAGATCTTTATTGCTTTTTTTCTCATATTTGATTTTCAA
This sequence comes from Stenolophus ochropezus, assembly GCA_035578165.1. NCBI lineage: Eukaryota > Metazoa > Arthropoda > Insecta > Coleoptera > Carabidae > Stenolophus > Stenolophus ochropezus. Next base: position 1,469,952 of record JAQOWZ010000048.1, read on the forward strand.
TATATCATTTAATTTTTATAAACATGTAAATGATATGACATTTTTTTGTTATATAATTAGTTTACTGATTAAAATGTAATTGAACATATGTTGAATTTTTAAACATGATTTTAATATCTTTTTTTTGTTTTAACATTAAATATTTTGCTCGGTAGTTTTTAAATTCATTTTAATACAATTCAGATATTATAAAAATTTATTGCTATTTCGTTCATAGTCTTCAAAATTTGTCAATTGTATTCATTGATTTCTACTTGTTAAATATAACATTTTAAATTTATATATTTAATTCATATTATTCCTTTTTATATTATTACATATTTTTAATTTACGTTTCAAATTTATTATGAATATATCTACATACTTTTATTTTATACTTTAAATTGATCTTTATTGCTTTCTCATATTTGATTTTTAAAATATGATTTAATTTTTATAAACTTGTATATGAAATTTTTTTGTTATATAATTAGTTTACTGATTAAAATGTAATTGGACATATGTTGTATTCTTTAACATGATTTTAATATCTTTTACTTTTAACATTAAATATTTTGCTCGGTAGTTTTTAAATTAATTTTAATACAATATAGATATTATACATATTTTTTTCATATTCTTATTTAAAATTTGTCACTTGTTTTAAATGATTTAAACTTGTTTAATTTAAAATTTCTTTAAACACTACATTCCTTGTGAATGCTTCTTTTGTATTTTTAATAATATTTGAATCTGGCAATTTTATCTTTAAATTGTTTGAACTTCTTACTCTTGACATTGCCACATACAATTGGCCATGTGAAAAGACTGGATTTTCTAAATTTATTCCTACATAATTAAATGTTTGGCCTTGGGATTTATTTATTGTCATTGAAAAAGCTAATCTTATTGGGAATTGCCTTCGTTTCAAGGTGAATGGTAAATCTGTTTCGGTAGTTAAATCAAAACGTGGTAAATAGAGCCGGCTACCTGCACTCTGTCCTGTTAGTACTTCTACATCTAAATAATTAGTCTTCATGTCTTTTACTATGAACCTTGTACCATTACATAGACCACGCTTTGGATTCATATTTCTTAATAACATTACTATTGCTCCAATTTTTAGTGTTAATTTGTGAGGAGGCATTCCGGTTGGTGTTAGGCCATTCAATAATTCGGCGGGGTAATTAATTTTATTTGTCTCATCACATTCACAAGAATCAGCACTTAAATATACTCTAGATGACCCTACAACTTTATTTAATACGTGTTCATTAATTATCATTGTGTCATCATTTTTTGGTGCTAAAATGGCTCTATCTGTAAATTTATAAATATCATCAGGTTGTATGTCATCTTCACCGAATATTTCATTTGCTAGACATGTTTCAGAAACGCAATGTGCAGAAATTTTGACAATTTCATTTTCACCGTTGCCTATTTTTAATAAATATTCTGAAAATTCTTTTTCGTCTTTATTTACGCGCATATTTTGTTTTAATGAAAATTTTATAAATAGTGGCCATAAATGACTTTTTACAACACATGTTTCAATTATTACAGTTCGATGGTTTGTGTAATTGACAATTGGCAAGCACTGTCTGAAATCGCCACCTAAAACTATTACTTTTCCCCCAAATGGTATTTTATTATCCATCAAATCTTGTAATAATAAATTTATTGCATCGAGTGCGTGTTTAGGTATCATTGTTACCTCATCACAGATTATTACACTTGCCTCTTTTATTAATTTACCCGCTTTGCTATTTGATTTCACTCTACATACACATCCGTCATTTACAGGCACTGGTAACTTGAACACTGAGTGAACTGTTTGACCACCTTTTAACAGAGTAGCTGCTATTCCCGTCCAAGCTACAGCTATAACTTTTTGATTTTGGCCCCTTAAAATACTTATCAATGTGTTATACAGAAATGTTTTCCCTGTTCCCCCGGGACCGTCAACAAAGAAATATCTACTTGTGCAATTATTGTCATTTACGGCATTTAATATGTTATTTAAAATTTCTATTTGGTCTCTGTTAAATAAAGCTACATTTTGTTCTCCCTCTAATTTTTCGGCTGCTACATCAAAATAATTAGTTTCATTTTCTAAATCATCAATATTTTCTGGTTGGGGCAAACCGAAATCACTTAAGGTGAATTTATGCATATCGAGTATTTCCTGTATTTTTAATAAACATTTACTTTGTGCAACTTTTTCAGAATTATGTAATAAATAGTCTTCCATTAAATAATGTTTAAATTTTTCCCATAAGCTTATGGAAGCAAATTAAATAAGCAAATAATTCACGCAATTGTCTGGGAAATTTACTCAACACAGCCTCGTCTAAACAATTTTCGCACTCTTTATCATTAGCTAAAAGACCTAATGCACGGGCAGCTTCCTGATATGTATTATATAATTTTCCGTCGACGGTACGCAAGTCTTCGAAACTTGTGACACCTTTTGCATGCACTAAAATTAATCTTAAATGAAATCTTTCAATATCTCTAGGGCTAACGGAAATCATTCGGCCGATAGGTGGCTTTTTCTCACGTTGTCTAGCTTTCCATGCATTACTTGTAAATACATAATATTTAGGAATTTCCATGTAAACATATTGCCGGGCATTAACGTCTATTTCATTGAGTAGGAACCAAGCTGTTAATGTTGTATTTTTTTTCGCTGCTCGTTCAACTGCTTTTTTTTTCCTGACCGTTAGTGAAAAATACCGCCTGTTGATTTTTTAAATGTACTGCTAATTCCATTATTGTATGAGACTTGTCATGCAACGGATATTCTAAAAGCCTCCAACAACATTCTGGGGCAGATACATACCTAGCATCTAAACAACCGTTTATTTCATCCCACTAAACAACTTTGTTTTTATCAAGTTGTCCTAATTTGACGCTCGCGCAATCATGCCCCTTGCACAAATAATCACAAATATATTTTATACTTTTTACTGATGCGCATATTTCAACATTTATGTGGGTTCTATATTTTTTTAACAAATACGGATTGTACGGAACTATCCACCTATTGTCTACCGTGTACTTAACTAAACCATTTTTCCAAAGAATGTACATTTTTGCATTATTATTTGACCGTTTATACAGGGGGTAACCGTTAATGTTTTCATGTGTTTCATTTCTAAAATCTTTAGGGAACATTTTTGAACATTTATTTTCGTTCATACACGGCGAATTTTTGTTTAGAATACCGCACGGACCGTGAATCATATGTGAACGAACTAATTGGTACAATTCCGGTTCTGCGTCCTCGTCGGGAATTTCTGCACTGACTATTTCGTCAATGTCATCTTTGTTACGGATTTTACTTGCACTATCTAAAGTTAATAATAAATGCATGTGAGGCAGACCGCGTTTTTGGAATTCAATTACATATATAAATGCTACAACTTTCCCAAAAATATTGTCATGTAAAAATTCATGCAACATACTTTTTATTTTTCCGTTAAAAACTCTGGCGGTTATGTCTGGGCGGTCTGCAGAGGTTTGACCCTCGCGCAACTGTTGTACAATTTCTGGCCATTTCGGGTTACATGTCACTGTTATAAATAGATCAGGGCGGCCAAATTCTCTAACAATGGACATGGCATTTTGATACATTTTCAACATGAATCTACTTCCACCTTGAAATGTTGACGGTAAAATAATCATGGTGCCTGCTTTTCCGCCTTCATTCTCTGCCAAATTATTAATGTGGTCCATCAACCCACTATATAGCTCTACCCTGAGAGTAGGCTGATTTAGTCTAATGTACGTTAATCTTTCGGCTTCGACTTTAACATACGCATCTACAATGTATTGTTGGGTTAGTTTACCGGCTTCTAAACATGGGTTAAATGTGTTTCTAACCGCTAATCTGTTCATGTAAAACTGTAACATGCTTTGTTTTTTAATACCGTCAGCTTGTTTTGAATTCATGTTCCAGCCACATTCACCGCGAGGAAATAATAAAGGATAGGACATGGGGTCGCAGTTTTCACTAAACTGATTAATTCGAACTAAACCGCCAACTTTTGGGTGGACACAAATGTCCCTATCTATTGGTGGCTCACCGTCATTGGACGTAAAAACAACTGCCATCTCATTACATGTGGGGATATTGTACCTACGTTTATCTTTTTTTCTGTCATTTACAATCCACAAATTTATTTCTGGCACCGACTGATTTGTTTGGTTAGCTTTGGCTAATTCCCGCTGCTCTACTTCTTTCAACATCATATACGCCTGACAATACGGATTAACCTCCCTAAGTATTACATCTAATTGACCCATGATATTTGGCTTACAATTTTTATTATACTCTACGTTCATTCGTTTCTCTAACGCTTCATTTGAATTAATTATGTATAATTGGGCATATTTTTCTGTTTCATTTGGTTTAGGGTACATTGAGCTGGCAGAATCATGGTAAATTTGGCCGTGTATACGGAAACAGTAGGGCCCTTTGCCTTGAGGCGCGGAAATTTTAGCCCCAAACGATGCGAATGCTAACGCGCTATTGTATTGCCTAATATTTTCTCTAAAGTTTCTGCTATCTGAATCTTTACCTAACATTAGATTTTTAATATATTCAGGGAACTCATTTAAATGATCTACGTTTAATTTTCCCTTTCGACAGCAATAAGTAAATTTGCCGTCCGAGGGCTTTTCGTATGAAAAATTAACAGAGGAACAATGTGAACAGACAACATTCATTGCTCCTAAGGAATGGGGCTCAATTTGAACTCCTAATCCTTTTCTAGCTAACATATATTTATCATTTTGAACAAAGGTTTTACGTGCCTTATATTTATTTTTATTAATCATATTATTTTTTATTAGTCGTTCTTGTTCCTGTTCTGCAGTTTCCTTTTCAACCGAATTATCAAAATTCTCTCTATACCTTTCTAAACGTCTTTGTTTTTGTTCAGGAGTTTCATTCTTAATATATTCTTTAAAATTAAATTTTAACTTTTGCAACCTATCCGTTTTTTTTATCTAGTGTTTCATTTTGTAAATAATTTTGAAAATTCCCTTTAACTCTTATAAATCTATTCTCCTTTTCTTTTGCTGTTTCATTTTGCATATAAATATTAAAATTTGTTTTAATTGCTTTTAACCGTTTATTTTTTTGTTCAACCGTTTCTTTACTAATATATTCTTTAAAATTAAATTTTAATTTTTTTAATCTTTCAGTATTTTGTTCTACTGTTTTATTTTGAATATAATTTTTTAAATTTATTTTAAGTGTTTCCAATCTATTTGCTTTCTGCTGTGGCGTTTCGCGAGCAATAGAATTATAATTTATTTCTTTTTGTTTCTCTAAACGTTTTATTTTATCTTCAAAATTTTCATTAGCTATATATTTTAATTTATAGTTGTCGTTCTCTCTTAGACGTTTAGCTCGTTCTTCGTCTGTTTCGTTCGCCTTACGTTTTAAATAATTTTCTCTCAATAGCTGTTGACGACTTACTGGATATGCTGTAATATTACGTGTTCGAAACATTTGTAAAACGTGTGATCTAAGTCTATTACAATCGTAAGTTTCATGCTCAGGATTACGGTTAAGTATTAAACTTGTAAAGAAAGCTATTGCAAACAACCCGCAATCATAGGTGTTGGACTGTTGTTGAACTCGTACAAACCTAATTGAGGGACTATAGGGGAATAATCTTTCTAAATATAATTTAACACCTGCATTTAAATTCTGGGAATTCATGCTATCGTAAATTGTCATTTCTAATCCGTCATAATACGCTGTAATCCAATGACCAACGCTCCCAATATTTGCACCTGGCACGAATAAAATTTGTAGGTGTCTTGTTCCTTGCTCAATTTCAACTATTCGGTCTGGAGCATCTACATACACTGTGGGCTGAGGGTCGAACTCAGTTACAGAACGTACTAACGAAAAGAAAAAGTCTATATGAATGTCTTCTAAATATCCTGCAGGATTCATTAAAGTATTATAATCATGTTCTATTAGCTGTATTTGATTGCCAACTCTTTCAATATCTGTATTTAAATTACCCGTTTGAATATTATTTTCTACTACATAATCTTTACTTCGTTCTATAAATAATTCTCCTGAATTGCCTGACATTACCTGACGATTTAAACATTCATTTTCTACAACACTATTATCCGTATATATGCAGCTATTATTATTAATTATATTTTTCGCGTTTCTTTGTTTACGCTTAAGGCGATTTTTTTCACTTTTAGTTGGCAGTTTGTTACACTTGTTTTATTACAGAAATTAAAATAAACACTTACAGGTTTTGAGTGCGTTGTTATTTTCAGTGTTACCTTTACCAGCAATAAGTCAGGGTTCTGTGTTAATATTATCAACAATGCGTCAGGTTTTAGCTTCAAAGAGGATCACCTTATTTTCTATCTTGAAGAGATAGTCTTGCACTCTTACGGCCTGGCAACTGCAGATTATTTCCACACCTACAGTAAAATAAAAATTAAAATACTTGTACAACATTATAAATATATGTATATAAAAATTATGGTAATCCAGCGGGTAATTTATTTGATTTTATTAATAATTAGAAGGAAAAAAACAATAAATATTCATCCATGAAATCACCTGTAGTTAAATAAAAGTTATGAAAAATAAATTCTCACCTTAGATTCAAATTAGGCGGCACAACAAACGGGATTTTTAAAATGAATTATTCTGCAGTTGAGAACAAATTTTCAAAAATATCAATTTGATTCGGAAGTAGATTTATTGAAACCACAATAAATATAACTGTTTTACACAGAAGTGAAAGAACAATTAAGTAAATAAACAATTTTTGTTTTCCTAAGCATGCCTAAGTATAAAGTAAATACGAAATATTAGTTACCGACAGTGTTACAATAATTATATAGAACAATAATGTTTTGATAATTCAATAAATGTATATTGTGAAATTTTAAAGTAAGAACATACAATTCAAAATTTTATTTGTAATAATTATACAGCATGATCAAAAGCATGTGATAGTCATGTGACCATTAATTTTCTTTAAAGGCAACTAAACTATATTTCTAGAAAGAATTTTTTTAAGGACGTGCGAATTTTTATTAAAACAAATTTTTTATTTTAGTAATTTGATTGAATCATGCAAATAATGAACACGAAAATATATAATAAATAAAAAATGTTCGGTATATTTGAAGTATTGACACCACATTGATTGTTCAAATAAATAATAACAATAATCACCTGTGAAAGCAAAATATTTACTTCAACACCACAAAATAAAATTTAAGAACTACTCAGTTGTACGATAACCAATCGTACTTTTAAGACTACTTCTAATAATATATAATGACGATGATGAAACTAATAAATTAAAATATAGACTCACATAAAATGAAACGTTTCTTATCTTCCAAACATTGCATTCCATAAACAAAAAATTCTTCTCCTCACTATGTAGAATTATAAAAAATGCAGAACTTGTTCAGTCTTCACATTTATTTCTCATTCAAATTAAAAGCTGTAAATAATAATAAATATAAATAAATAGAAAAACATTAAAATAAACTTATACTTTGTTGCCTGTACTACTTCCACTTGTTTATTCTAAACTGCAAAAGTAAATCATTTTACATTGATCCGATTATTTTTTAATACACCAGACTCTATTAGGAACAATTGTTCCAAGAAAGAAATGTCTAATTCTACTTTTAAATAATGATACATCTGCTAACCTGTATCTCATCTAAAAATTTTAAAAGTTTATAACAAATAAATATTATACAGATAAATACATACTTTATCCATTGGTTTATATGTACAATGAATGTAAATAGTTTGAACTATTATTTCAAATATAATTCCTGTTTTCTCTGAATGTGTGTGGATTTATAATTATTGTACACATTTTTTGGCACTTTTTTATTGTTCTTGTAATTACTTTTCGCAAATAACCATTTACATGTTCAAATTATTTCATGCTTTACACCACAAAAATCATGTGTTGATATAAATTGTTAGATAATTTGCCATCAAAATCTAAATGTCATGAGGGCATATGTGCATGTGCCCACTGTACTCAAAGGGTACGTTCAAAAATTAGTGTAAAGAGTATAGGTATACTCTAGGTTGAGCATGATCACATGACTGAGGTTTTAGAAGTTTTTGAACGTTTCTATTTACGTACTTTGATTTTGACAAACAATATCACAACCTTACTTTTAAATTTGAATATGAATGAAAGAAATTATATCTGTTTCTTGCTAGTAGATAATGAATCTATCAAAATAGTATATGACTAGCGAATTCTCGGCTACGCCGAGCATTCCCTAGAGCTCCGCTGTCAGTGCAAAAAACAAATGCCGATCGACATGAAACAATTATTTCATATTTGCACGTCAGGCCACACCGAGACCTTTCATTAGATTGCAAACACGATATACTTCCAATAATTTTTTGCAAAAAACAAAAGCCGGTCGGCATGAATCATTTTTGTCATTTATGTACCCCAGCCCTCACCGAGACCTTTCATTTGATACCAAACACGATATACTTCTGACAACTTTCTACATAAAACAAAAGTCGATCGACGTGAAACATTTTTATCATATTTGCACGCTGGCCCACACCAAGACTTTTCATTTGATACCAAACACTATATACTTGTGACAACCTTTTGCAAAAAACAAAAGCCGATCGACATTGACATTTTTTGTTAATTCTGCAGACCAGCCCTCATTGAAACCTTTCATTTGATACCATACACCATACACTTCTGACAACTTTTTGCAAAAAACAAAAACCGATCGACATAGCACATTTTTGTCAATTCTGCAAGCTAGCCCTCAACGAGACCTTTCATTTGATACCAAACACGACATACTTCTGACAACTTCTAGCATAAAACAAAAGCCGATCAACATTGAACTTTTTTGTTAATTCTACACGCCAGCCCTTATCGAGCCTTTTCATTTGATACCAAACACCATATACTTCTCACAACTTTTTGCAAAAAACAAAAACCGATCGACATACCACATTTTTGTCAATTCTGCACGCTAGCCCTCAACAAGACGTTTCATTTGAGACCAAACTCGACATACCTTTGAGAACTTTTTGCAGAAAACAAAAGTCGATCGGAATGGAACATTTTTGTCAATTCTGCACGCTAGCCCTCAACGAAACCTTTCATTAGAGACAAAACATGATATACTTTATACAACTTTTTGCAAAAAACAAAAGCCGATCGACATAGATCATTTTTGTCAAATTTCTACGCGAACCCTCGCCGAGACCTTTCATTAGATACCAAACACGACATATGTCTATTAACTTTTTGCATAAAACAAAAGCCGATTCACATGGAAAATTTTCTTTTTTGTACACCAGCCCTCACCGAGACTTTTCATTCGATACAAAACACAACATATTTCTGATAACATTTTGCAAAAAACAAATTCTAATCGACGTAGAATATTTTTGGCATTCGTGCACACCAATCCACATTGTGTCGTTTCATTAAAATCCAAGGACGACCTACTTGTAACAACTTTTTGCGCAAAACAAATGCAGATCGACGTGACATATTTTTTTTGTCATTTCAAAACCGGCCCATATGGTTTTTTTTCTTTTGATATCAAACACAACAAAGTGTACAATTTATTTTATTTACGAATATTTTATTTTTATTTAGTTACCTACTTCATAATTTGGCAACACTGTTTGTGTTAAAAAGTAGTAGTTAATTCTTAAATTTATAAATTAATATTGTCAATCCTAATACAAGTGCCACCGTCTTCACTGAAGTTAGTTTAGGAATATTCGGTTTTAATTTAGTTACTTCATCACACATTTGGCAACATTGACTTTTGACATTGGAAACGTCAAAATTTATATTAATTAAATACGTTATGTTTCAAACTTAAATTAATTGTAACACCTTTGCTCAAGACTATTATACATGATACTGTATTTATTTCTTTAATATCAATGTTCTATAAGAAGTTATAATCGTTTATAGTTCATAGACAGATTGTCAAAAGTGACGGATGACCTCGTGACTTTTCTTAAATTTACACATGGCTACTAGGATCCATTGTTTCAAGTTATTAATTTTGAACAGTTTTTATTTTTATTTTTAGACTTTTTATTTGATACCAAACACTCTATACTTCTGACAACGTTTTGCAAAACAACAAGAGCCGATCGACATTGACAATTTTTGTTAATTCTGCACACCAGCCCTCATTGAAACCTTTCATTTGATACCAAACACCATACACTTCTGACAACTTTTTGCAAAAAACAAAAACCGATCGACATAGCACATTTTTGTCAATTCTGCACGCTAGCCCTCAACAAGACCTTTTATTTGAGACCAAACTCGACATACCTTTGAGAACTTTTTGCAGAAAACAAAAGTTGATCAGAATGGAACATTTTTGTCAATTCTGTACGCTAGCCCTCAACAAGACGTTTCATTTGAGACCAAACTCGGCATACTTTTGAGAAATTTTTGCATAAAACAAAAGCCGATCGACATAGATCATTTTTGTCAATTCTCTACGCGAGCCCTCGCCAAGACCTTTCATTCGATACCAAACACGACATATTTCTGACAACTTTTTGCAAAAAACAAAAGCCGATCGACATGGAACATTTTTGTCAATTCTGCACGCTATCCCTCTACAAGACGTTTCATTTGAGACCAAACTCGACATACTTTTAAGAACTTTTTGCAGAAAACAAAAGCCGATTGAAATAGAACATTTCTGTCAATTCCACACGCTAGCCTTCAACGAGACCTTTCATTTGAGACCAAACTCGACATACTTTTGAGAATTTTTTGCATAAAACAAAAGCAGATCGACATAGATCATTTTTGTTAATTCTCTACGCGAGCTCTCGCCAAGACCTTTCATTCGATACCAAACACGACATATTTCTGACAACTTTTTGCCAAAAACAAAAGCCGATCGACATGGAACATTTTTGTCAATTCTGCACGCTATCCCTCTACAAGACGTTTCATTTGAGACCAAACTCGACATACTTTTAAGAACTTTTTGCAGAAAACAAAAGCCGATCGAAATAGAACATTTCTGTCAATTCCACACGCTAGCCCTCAACGAGACCTTTCATTTGAGACCAAACTCGACATACTTTTGAGAATTTTTTGCATAAAACAAAAGCAGATCGACATAGATCATTTTTGTTAATTCTCTACGCGAGCTCTCGCCAAGACCTTTCATTCGATACCAAACACGACATATTTCTGACAACTTTTTGCAAAAAACAAAAGCCGATCGACATGGAACATTTTTGTCAATTCTGCACGCTATCCTTCAACAAGACGTTTCATTTGAGACCAAACTCGACATACTTTTAAGTACTTTTTGCAGAAAACAAAAGCCGATCGAAATAGAACATTTCTGTCAATTCCACACGCTAGCCCTCAACGAGACCTTTCATTTGAGACCAAACTCGACATACTTTTGAGAATTTTTTGCATCAAACAAAAGCAGATCGACATAGATCATTTTTGTCAATTCTCTACGCGAGCCCTCGCCAAGACCTTTCATTCGATACCAAACACGACATATTTCTGACAACTTTTTGCAAAAAACAAAAGCCGATCGACATGGAACATTTTTGTCAATTCTGCACGCTATCCCTCTACAAGACGTTTCATTTGAGACCAAACTCGACATACTTTTAAGAACTTTTTGCAGAAAACAAAAGCCGATCGAAATGGAACATTTCTTTAAATTCTGCACGCTGGCCTTCAACGAGACCTTTCATTTGAGACCAAACTCGACATACTTTTGAGAATTTTTTGCATAAAACAACAGCAGATCGACATAGATCATTTTTGTCAATTCTCTACGCGAGCCCTCGCCAAGACCTTTCATTCGATACCGAACACGACATATTTCTGACAAATTTTTGCAAAAAAACAAAAGCCGATCGATATGGAACATTTTTGTCAATTTTGCATTTCAGCCCTCTACGAAACCTTTCATTAGATACCAAACACGACATACTTCTATTATCTTTTTGCATAAAACAAAAGCCGATCAACAAGGAAAATTTTCTTTTTTGTACACCAGCCCTCACCGAGACATTTTAGATATATTTCTGATAACATTTTGCAAAAAACAAATTCTAATCGACGTAGAATATTTTTGTCATTCGTGCACTCCAATCCACATTGTGTCGTTTCATTAAAATCCAAGGACGACCTACTTGTAACAACTTTTTGTGCAAAACAAATGCAGATCAACGTGACATATTTTTTTTTTTGTCCCCCTTACGGTTTTTTTTCTTTTGATATCAAACACAGCAGAGTGTTTAGGAATATTCGGTTTAAATTTAGTTACTTCATCACACATTTGGCAACATTGACTTTTAACATTGGAAACGTCAAAATTTATATTAATTAAATACGTTATGTTTTAAACTTAAATTAGTTGTAACACCTTTGCTCAAGACTAATATACTTGATACTGTATTTACTTCTTTAATATCAATGTTCTAAACAAAGTTATAATCGTTTAAAGTTCATAGACAGATTGTCAAAAGTGACAGATGACCTCGTGACTCTTCTTAAATTTAGACATGGCTACTAGGATCCATTGTTTCAAGTTATTAATTTTGCACAGTTTTTATTTTTTTACACAAGAACCACTCACAGTAAAAATATGAGACCCCCAAAAGGCACAACTACACATTATTCCCTGCAATCTAAAAAAAAATTACAACAATCCCTTTGATGGTTCAGGCAGTTTGGCTTGTGACAAAATTTGGCGATCGTCGTGATGAAAATAAACATCACGACACATAAATACGTTATGTTTTAAACTTAAATTAATTGTAACACCTTTGCTCAAGATTATTATTCATGATACTGTATTCACTTCTTTAATATCAATGTTCTATTTGAAAATAAAATCATTTAAAGTTCATAGACTGATTGTCATAAGTGACAGATAACAGCTTGTATCTTTTTAAATTTAGACATGGCTACTAGGATCCTTAAACAATTTTTTGTTTCAAAATGAAAAAAATGTGTGGTTTTTATTAATTTACGCAAAAACTGCTCGACGTAAAAATATGAAACACCAAAAAGGCACACCTACGCATCATTCTCTACAATTTGATATTATTATACATATCAATTTCATAAATGGTTAAGGCTGTAGGTTTGTCCGAAAATTTGGCGATCGTCGTGATGAAAATAAATATAGATTGGGACACATGCCTTTTAGTATATAGGATGTTTATATCACTGAATTCAGAAAAAAATGCTCTATCGAATAACCTAAAAATAAACATAATAAACGATTTATTAATTATAACTATAACTAACAATACTGAATACACAACTAAAGTCAGTTATAACGTTTATCTCAAAAATAATAAATTATTAGCACAATGAGAAATATCGTTTACCACCAAAGTGAAAAAACAATAGTGAAGTAAATAGAAACATACTTTTTTTATATCACGGCAAAGATAACTTGATTCCAGTAACAGAAAAAAAAGTGAAAACTTATCATAATGTTTTAATTGATATTGTCAAAATATTAAAAATAATACTTACTTAATTATAATTAACATATTGTAGTATTTATATATTAATCTTTAAAGCCTTTTTATGTTAATGCCTAATAAAAGTGACGGATAAGTACAGAAATCTCTTATACCTACCTATTTTTCAAATGTCAGAAATTATATTCTGTAAAATTATTTTAGTTCTAAATAAAAATAAAGGACTGCGTACTAAATTTCCTATTCGAATTTATAAATAAATATCAATAATTTACTGTTTTTACTTTTTATTAGAAATGTTAATTAAATTAGTGATGGTTTATTACACATTTGGCAACACTTATTTTTATTATATTTGGAATTTTCATTTTCTTATAGTATTTTTTGAATTACTGTGCTAACAGCTGTTTAAATTGTGCACGAATATTTGATTTTATTATACAAATTTCATATTAGTCTGTTTAGGAAAATTTGTTTTTATTTAGTTACTTCATGACACGTTTGGCAACACTGTCTGTACTGACACTTAAACGTCAAAAATTAGAAATTTTAAATTCGCCACGAAAGACACTAAAATTTTTAGTGAAATAATTGCTCATGTGTACAATGTATAACAATGCTTTCATATTTTTGATATCTTCATTCATTAAGATGTAATAAATGATGAAAGTTTGCTTCTGACTTGTCAAACATGACAGCTAGTAGTTGGCATTCACTTGAAATTTTCCAATGCTTGCTTGAGCTATTGTTTCAAAGTACCAATTTCACAAAGTTTATATTTTTTTACACAAAAACCACACACAGTAAAAATATAAAAACTAAAAAGGAGATTAATTTGAATCAAGTTCTATAATATGGTGCAAAAATCATTAAAATCGGATAATCAGTTTATGCTGTAGCCCGTTGCAAAATTTTGGCGATCGTCTGATGAAAATATATATTGGAAAAATTTTCTAAGCCTTTTAGTATATAGGATTTAGTTAAGTTCTAAATTGTTTAATTTTCATTATTTTCTTCTAATGTTGCTTTGCTAAAGTGATTAGGAATAATTGTCCGTGCGCCTCGTTCAGATTTTTTGTTTGTCGCCTTGTTGTGATAGTTAACTACGATTGACAGATCGCATTAGCGCACAATGAACTTATGGAAAGAGCTTTATAATTGATAATTCCGAAGAAAAACAATAATAAAATTGTGGAGAGGGCATATGTGACCTCACGTAGGAGACTGAGGATTTGAATTCATTCGATAAAAATAATTTATCATAGAATAATGTACACTTGACAAATTAACCAGGTTTCATTTTTAAAAAGATTTACATTTATGTAAACACTAAACAGCCTTTGAAAATCATACGACATTGACAATGTTGACAGATGAGTACAGCATTTCAAAGTGAACCAAATTTGATTCCATGTTATCTAGCTGTTGTAAATAAAAGTTGAATCTTGATAATTTTAACTACGTAATATTTTTATTATTGTAATCAAAATTCGATTTTTATTTTAGATTATTGTATTCAACGAAAAAACATTTCAAATAGATCATTTTGAAGAAGAAACTATAATAATTTGGTAAAGCATTTGTAAAACTTACATACTTGGTTCTTATAACAGATTATATTCAACAAAATACATAAATTGCTTGATATGAAAGTTATTATGATTACATCTGAGGAAGTAGTTACAAGTTTTTAGGTTGTTGTAATCAAATTTGTAGTTTGTAAACCTTTCTATCTCGATTTAGCATTGTTGTTAAAAATTAACTTCAGTTAAACATGCCTTATGATAGTAGTAATCAAAGTTTAAATTTTATAAAATAAATATAATCAAAATTTGAACTTTGTTTTAAATTATTGCATTTAACAAAAAACATTTTAATAAATAATTTTGAAGAACAAATTTTAATAATTTGGAGAAGAGTTTCTAATATTTACTACATGCTTTGTTACTATAACAGTATTTAATCAACAAAATACATGATTTTTTCGTATAACTCAAAAACGATTAGCCGTACAATGTAGAAATTTTGGTTATGGTAATTTTTGTCAATAGTGTTCTTATCCGTAATTTTATGTTATTTTTTTTCTATAAATATATTCTTGTTTGGATTACTTAACTTAATAAATTAAAAACTATATCTCAAATGAAAACACATATCTAAATACAGCCAAGAAAATATAAAATGACATACATTACAGAATGTAGTGTAATTTTACTTTTAAACTAATTTTACTATATATTTCTCTAAGCAAATACAAGACTTGCATTATGATTATTTGATTATGACAAACGTCATATGTCATGAAAATTTAAATAATGTAAATAAAATTTGCCGTAAATTATTATGTACAATGCACTTTTATGATGATCTGTTACACTTCAGTAGTATTATTATCAGTAATTTTATGTTATTTCTTTTCTATATTAAATACTATTTCTCTTCTATAAATAATGGATGTATGATCGAACATGAACCCTCACTTAATTTTTTTATTAGGAGAAATAGAAAAAAAATCTGTTATATAAAAGTTTTATTATATTAAATATACTGTTCGACACTGATATTCATACATCGACTATCAATTTTTTATGTTTATAAAATTATATTGATGAAATAATATAGTAAGGAGGAAACATGTATATATTTATATATTTTTTTCTATAGTGGATGTTAAAGTGCAATTTTATCAACTCAAAATAGTGAATAAAGTAGGACTTTAACTGCAAGGGTAGATAAAGTACTTTAACTTTTGTTTATTAGAAGTACATTTCCATAACAACGCATACTACTGACATTTTAAAATTGTTCTTAAATAATAATTTAATTTTTCTAATTCTTTTTTCTTCAAAACCTGTTATAGAAAAAAATAAAATTTTATACACGACGATAAAATTAAATTATCGACTCGCGAAAAATATTATTTTATCGTCTTGTATAAAAAATAACTATTAATAACTCATACAATTTTTTTTACAGAATACAAAGTAGTGGTGCGCTTTATATAATTTAATTAAGAAATAGGAAAATTTTTTTTAATTTTTTTTTGTTTGTAGATAAATATTTTGTAAGTTAGATTCGGTTAGATATAATAAATTTTGTTCTTGAGTCTAAATTTTTCATTCTTCATTCTTTTCGTCTAATGTTGCTTTGGCAGAGTGATCGGGAATGTTTGCCCGTGCCACCTCGTTCTGATTTTTTTTTGTCGTCTTGTGATAGTGAACTGCGATTGAAAGATCGTATTAGCGCATAGTGAACTTATGGAAGAAGCAAAAATAAATGTGTTCAGGGTGATAAGAATAGAATCGGTAAAAGAAAATTATTTTTATTATTCCTATTAAAAAACGTATGAGTCTTTAAAATTTCTTATTTGCTTTTATAATTGATACTAAGAAAATTCTATAAATAAATTCTACTCAAGCTCCATAGACAAGACTTTATGAATTAATTACTATTTACAGAAGTTATGACATATGGACATAACAAATATAATTTTTATCTACTCCCAGTCTATAATTAACAGATTAATATGTAAATTGTGTGTAATGTATATCATTACTGAAATTGTGCGAAGCAAACCAAATGATGTTTAAGAAACCAATGTAAGTAAATTAAAGGTCACTTTCGTTATTAAACGATTTGTTAACGAGTATTGACACAACAGTCGCATAAAAACCAATTAATGCTAACAGCGATACAGCCTGTTGTAAAAATTATATTATATTTCGCGTCTTTTATATACAAAAAATATTTAAAAAAATAGATTCTGTTGAAATATCCAGTTAACCGTTTAAAAATTCAAATATTATTTGGAAACAATAGCACACATTTACAGTTAATTCTCAATTACAATACATTATACTGGAGTTTTGCCCAGTTTTTTACTTACTTTTTTATTCCAATGGAAAAATATGAACAAAATTTGTATGAAATGAAACTGACAACTAACTTTCGGAATGTCGGTAACATAGGTATCATAATTTAAAAATGACTACTAATTTTATTCCGTGGAAGTTAATTTTTTTTCATTGTAATACTGCAGTCTTTTCATTCACGATATTTAATTTTATTTCGTGTTTGATTAAAAATGAAATATAACTCTAGTAGTAATAAAATCTCCTTGAATAAATGTGTAATTTTATAGTTATATGAAACTCCACTGTTTGAGAACCGATTTGCTTCAAAATTTACTTCACACAAAATTTATGAAAACAAATTTACAAATAACAATTAAAACTTTTTAAAACGACACATCGCTATTAAACATTTCTTTGTACTATAATTTTGATCAGTTAGATTTGATTATGTTATTATAAAAACGTTTCAGAACTGCTGTGCTTACAAAAGAATTTTTTATAATAAAACGTATGAATTGCAAGTGTAAATAATGTCATTTTAAAATTAGGTTTTACTTGTATATTTGTTAGATAATAAAGTTAAAATTTACCTCATGAAGATGATTATTTCATTATTTTTGCTTACTTGAGTTTCGACGATGTGCCACCATTTTTCTCGGGCGGGAAAATTAAATTATGCAGTACTGACCCAAGATGAATTTTTTGTTTATCGATAATATGAATAAATACGAAATATTTTTTTAAAGAAAATTGTATTAAAAGAAAGAAATTTGAAGCATTTAAAATCAGTTTTCTTTAACAGATGTATAATTATAATTTAGATACACAAAATAGGAAAGTTATATATTATTAAAATATTACAATAAATAATAATGACAATAAACTATGTAGTAAAAATTTTCTGGGCGGAACGAATTAGTCTTCAGGATTCCCTGTAAATGCTAACGGAAAACCGCCAAAAACGTTAGCAAAAGACGATAACTAAACAAAAAGAATAATGTAAAAGAATTAATCGAACCGGTAATAACACTTACATTATTTAAATATATTGGAATTGCCATAAAGAAAGAGCGTTTTCCGACGAAGCAGTGGGCAAAACGACCAGTACAGATTTAACCTTTTCAAATTTTCTTTTAGTTTCAGAAAAAAACGAAAATAGGTCGACTTATTTGAAAATAACTGGTATTATTTATTTAATTTCATTGACTGTCAATTAGGAAAATCTATTGTAATCGTTGAAAAACAACGAATTTACCTAATTCAATGCTATGGCAATTGGTCTCATGTTTATCTTTGGGGCCGTTGGAAACAAATAGTTTATGCAAATTATCTTCGACCGAATGTAGAGAATTTAAAGGAGAGAATTAGAGACGCTGTGACGTCTTTAACTCTGCGGAAGAAATTCAAAGAAGTTAAATAATTGCATCGAAGACTACAATTGTGCGCTCAACAAACCGTGAATCGATTGAGTAGAATAGTTACTGTTTATATTATTTTTGTTGTTAAATTTATGAAACTAAAGTTAAAGTCATGTTAACAATAATTTCTATGATAACGCAAACTTGTTTTCTGGGGCTTACAATTAGAAAAATACTAAGTCGAACTACTTTTGTCTGAGACTAAAAGAAAATTTGAAAAGGTAAAACTGAATTGTCAGTATTGAAACATGTAAAAAGTTTTATTAAGAATACATGTTTCTCGTAAAATAAAAAATAAAAATGTTTTCCTTCTTTCTAACTCGATCCGATGACATACTGTATATCAAGGCCACAGAGAATGTTAATATGAATTTTGACTTACTTTATTTGGACATTGCAAAGTTTTCTCGTAGAATTTGTCACGCAAAATTTGAAGAATGTTTCTTTCATTTCATGTAGTAATTTATATGTTTACTTTCTGAAAATACGACGAAATTTTCCTCCAGTGATCAAACAGATATGCGTTCTGTTAAATAAAAAATAGTAATTAGTTAATATGTTTTTTTTTTCTTTAAATATAAATGTATTTACTATTCTTGTTCAACTTCGTCAATAATAATATAGTTTTTCCGATGGTAGCAGAATCGTCAGCGAATAGAGTGGTTTCCATTTTAAGTTCCAAAATATTCAATATCGCTTTCCAAAGAAGGTTATTCTTGACAAATTTTCCAAAAATATATTTTTTGTGAAACTGCTACCCTATAAACAATAAAAGTAATATAATAAAGGAAGATAATTTTTATTCAAATGATGCCTTCGTTTTAGAATGAATTCATTTTTCCAAATATTGTTTAACATCAACGTAGTATACTCGTATATATGATTTGGACTAATAGTCCATATGCTTCGATTGAAATTGAATCATTTTCTTGTAATATTGAATGAAGGAAAATTCCATCTCAGGATTTGATCTATTTTTCTATATTCAGAAAGAAATATTACTAATTAATAAAAAATATGTAAACATTGAACACTTTTTTATAAAAAAAAGTTTCGCCTCAGATGAAAGAACTTTTATATTACGATTTCAGATTGTAAAAATTGCAATAGTTCAAATAATCATATAACTCGTATTTATAATCTTCGATGTACTCTATAGGTATAATGCAGTGTATCCTTCAGTTTCCAATATCTATAAATATGAAATTCACAAATGATATTTTTTAGAACATAAGAAAAACATACCATTTCACATCGTTGTGAATCATGAAGATTTTTGGTATTTGTGTATCTTTATTATATATTATGAATTTAACTTTTAAATAGTTACATTAGTTTAAAATTTTTCTACATTTTTTTTTTAATTTTGAAATTTTGTTATGATATTATATATAATTTATTTTAATAAATTATTTGAGTTGCCAAAATACTTCGAATAATAAAAAGTTTAATAATTTACAAATATAAATGTATAACAATATTATTAATATTTTCATTTACATTTTAAGTTAAAGAATTATTTTATTAAATTAAAAGTGTATAAATAGATTACAAAATGTAGTTCTTGTTAAAATTATAAAATCTTTCATATAATATTAAAAATAAATTTTTATAACCCGGCAACTCGATTTCATACAAACATTCACACAAACATTCATACTTTTGCGATTTATTACTCTCTTAATTTTCTTTTATTTGATCGCTTTGTGGTTTTTTTTTTATTATAAATTTGTAATATGCTTCATTAGCTTCATACTTACCAGCCGGTTTGTGACGAGTAATTATTATGAAGCTTATTATTTCTTATTTATTGTTTTAATTTTTTTAACCACGGGCTATTATAATATTGAAGCAAAGTACAGCAAAAATCCCAAATACCACTGGTATAGGGTTTTAAAGTATTATGTAACAAGTCATTGTCTTGCCAAGTCTACCAAGGAATTATAGATAATACGGTACACATTATGTACATAAAAATGTAATTTAAAACAAAAAAAATATAAATTGAATGTACTCTTACCAAATAAATTTCAGTTAATATTGTACTTTTGTAGTTTTTTAAAATGAAAATCTTGTTACTCAAAATCATACAACAGTGACAATGACTTAATTACATAACACTTCAAAACCCACCAGCAGTAGATGGAATTTTTACCATACTTTGCGGTTTTGTAGTAGTATGTAGTATAATGCCAAATAAATGTGTATTTATATTCTGTTGCATGAATTTTGAGGTACAATGGTAGACTGGCCTGCCCACATGTTGCGATTTATTATATACTTTTGTTTAACGTCACATTTCTAATACATATTATAGAGAGACGCAACATGTTTTAACTTAAGCCTGGTATTAGATAGTTTTCGTATAACGTCTTTATTTTTAGATGGTATTAATTAAAAATTATTGACAGCAATATTGTTCAAGCTCTATAACATTAAAGAAAAATATTAATGCAAACTAATGACTGTTGTATTATAATAAAAGAATGTTTCTTTAACCAAATAGAGGGAAAATGAATAGAATGAAATATAATTTGATTATATTTGTTTTTTAATATAAAAAACTATAAATATTTTTTATAAACCTGTATATAAAATAAGTTTCCTTTTTACCATTGGATGTAGGGACCTTTTTATCAGAAAATAAAATTTTTAATGTACATATATTTTTTAAAAATACACTAAACCAGGATTTTAGACGTTATAGAAATTTTTTCTAATACTAAACCATTGCTTTATACTTTTTATTTTATTTTTAATTTTCATTGTGAGTATTTTTTGATTATCTTTTATCATAATATTTCTTACATTTTCATTTTGTTAAGATTGTCAATGCTTTATATTTTTTATTTTATTTATTATATACTTATAATAATTAGTTTCATATAATTGCCTTTTATAATAATTCTTTTTATTGTACTTTCTTTTTGGCAAGGTCCGTAAAATTTGTAAAAGGCGCAATGGTTTTATCAGACTTAAGTTCTTTTTTTAATCTTTTACAATATTTTACGAACCACTTTTCATGTTGAAAAATTTTTTCATTTTATATTAATTACATGCAGTGTATGCAACGAAACGCAAAACGTAAGACTTTAACATGGGCTTTAAAAAAATTGCCTATACTCTCTTTCCTGATAGATTTAGAGCAAAACTATAAGAGTACAAACTTGTCCAACATTAAATTCTATTTCAGATAATGTAGAATTTAATTTTAAACAACTTTTGTACAGTTGTAGTTTTGTTCTAAATGTATCAGAAGAGAGAGTATTCGCTATTTTTTGATATCTCATGATAAAGCCCTACGTTCCGCGTTTCGTTGCACACCCTGTATATTAAATATCTTGTATATTATATTTAACAAATCAAATATTGTCATCATAATAACTTTTTTATTATATTACATGTTTCAATTTATTTATGTCATTCATATTATTTTGTATCAAATTTATCAATAATGTTTCAACATGCTTTTAATTTTCATTTTAAATTGATCTTTATTGCTTTCTTATATTAGATTTTAAAATTTTATTAATTTAATTTTTATAAACATGTACTTGATATTATTTTTTTTTGTTATATAATTGGTTCAGTGAGTAAAATGTAATTGTCCTTTGTAGTAATTTTCAACATGATTTTAATATATTTTACTTTTGACATAATAAAATAAATATTTCGTTTAATAGTTTTTAAATTATTTATAATATAATTTAGATATTATAATTATTTGATTCATAATCATATTTAAAATATATCAATTGTTTCCAAAGATTTCTACTTGTTTAATTTAATAGTTTCAATTTATTCATTTTATTTCTTTTTATATTATTACATAAATATTTTTTAATTTACGTTTCAAAGTTATTATGAATGTTTCTACATACTTTTATTTTATACTTTAAATAGATCTTTATTTTTTTTTTCTCATATTTGATTTTTAATATATCATTTAATTTTTATAAACATGTAAATGATATGACATTTTTTTGTTATATAATTAGTTTACTGATTAAAATGTAATTGTACATATGTTGAATTTTTAAACATGATTTTAATATCTTTTTTTTGTTTTAACATTAAATATTTTGCTCGGTAGTTTTTAAATTCATTTTAATACAATTCAGATATTATAAAAAAAATTTTCTTTCATATTCATTTTAAATTGTATATTTAACTTAATAATTTTTAATTTAATTATAGTTCATAGTCTTTAAAATTTGTGTTAGAGGGTAATTATTTACAAGCATTAGATAAGAACTTACTTCACTCCCAATCTTTCTTAATTGAATTAATTAGTTACAATGTGTTTGATAACACAGAGTTTATAACATGCAGTTATTGTTTATTTGAATCAGTACTCTATTGGCAGTCGTGAGATAAGTGTCGGAGGTGTTTGATTCAATAGGTGAGACACAATACCTATGAGTTACTGAGTGTGAGACACAATACTTATGAGTTACTGAGTGTGAGACAGTATATTTACTGTAGTGTGATCTTGATTTTATCCTATCCCTATCCGCGGCGCGTAAACCCGTTAACACTGCATTGACAGGAGGGTGAAGCCGAGGCGCGACGCACCAGGGTACCCTGGTGCCAACGGTGCCCTGCTAGAACAGGTGCCTTAGTTTCGCTTGCATCTCGGTGGGGAGGTGGAGTATGAGTTTGTACTCGGCTTTCACTCATACTCCTGAAGCCTTGGTATAACTCACTGTGGGAGATGTCAAGTTGCTCGATGGATTTCGAGTGTTCTGCTACCGTGGATTCGGTAGCCGGCATATCGTGGATTCGATATGTGACACTCCTTTCGAGGAGTATCCTTTTCAATTTTACCCGTCTTACCTGGTTTGTTGTTGAGTGTGAGTGTTGTTGTGTGTGCGAATGATATGTAGTTGTGTGCAATGTGTTTCACTAAGCATTAGCTTACTCTTTGACTTTCCTTTTCAGGGTGTTCCAAATTAGAAGATGTGATTGGCGTATTATATATTTATTGTTATTTTCGTATCAGAGTGTACAATTATTTAATTAATTATATTGATTGTAATTATTTCAGACTTTTATTTTAGCTACTCTACATCATTAAAATATCTTCATAACATTTCAGAAGTGGGATCGGAACCTGGATTAGGATTCTTTAATTGTTTTAACATGTCACATCATCAGGATAACGAATCTACTGGAATTGGGAACGCGTCTCCTAAAATCAACCTTTTGATACGAATGGCGGAAAACAGTATCAACGAAAGAACAGGCCGGTAAAACCGGACATGTTAAAAGAGATTGTCGTGCAGTTAGACAAGCATCTAATTCTAGCAACGCTTTCAGACTAACTACGCATATCCGACCACCGCTACTAAACAACCGCACACAACCATCCTCATCGAATGACGATAAGCAACCTTTTGTTACACTAAGATTTGTCGGATAGTTCGGAAAGCGACACCACAGCACAGGATGAAGATACGTTAGGAGTACAAGATGTCCTCGAGGACAAGGACTAAGTCAGGATAGTCGAATGTTATAACCACAATGTATTTACTATTCCTTTTTCTATTGTCTTACGTAAATGGTTACGGTACACTATCACTTCAACTCCGTAAGTTAATTTTAAATAGTTCCGTTTTGATACTCTAGTAGTAAAGAACGTGAAATGATTTCATTGCGAATTCTTATTAAGAGAGCGTGTTGTGACAACAGGTGAGAGGGTTTTTATCTTATACTTACGCGTAGTGTGAGCGGTTTTATTTTATGTTTAAAGCGTATTGTGAGATATTTTATTTAATGGTTAATGCGTCGTATGGAATAGTTTATTTGATAGTTAACGTATAAAGGGAGATAGTATATTTGTGGGTTAACGCTTGGTTTGAGATGCTTTATTCGACGGTCAATTCGTAGAGCGATATAGTGTCTGATACGTTTGGCGCGGATGGAGCCTCTTGAGTGTGTCTCGGGGTTGCCTGATATACGGAGCCTCTTGAGTGTGTCTCGGGGTTACCGGTGCGTTTGAATCCGTCGCGGATGTAGCCTCTTGAGACATTTCAATTGAACCGAATTCGATACAAGTTATTGATATGATTGTAGGACAATCACTGACAGAATTGCTACACATACGAATTTTTAAAGATGACAAGACGTTGCTTTTATTTATAGCTGATGAAGTTAGTTTACCGCAGATCGGTGCGTTACCAGTAAAAAAAAAAACCAAACGTTATGGACAATGGAAGCAATAGTTATACCTCCAGGTTATGCTGGGAATATAATATGTCTTGTGAACTCTACGGGAGATAGGTTCATTGACCGTAGCGTATGTTCTAAGGAAAATCAAGAACACTGCTTACCATGATGCGTATTTTCGATGGATGAAGAAGGGACTCGCATATTACTTGTTTTAAATTTATCAAATAATGATCTTATAAAAAAGAAAAAGAAGTTGCGCGCGGAACCATATGCAAGGAAGACAGTCTAGATATGACTATCAGATACCTGTAACTGAAAGAGATGGCCAGTTTGAATTTACTAGGATGCTCTTCGGTTTAACAAATTGCTCCAAGTGTATTTCAACGTATGGTGAATAAAATATTGGGACGATTACGAGATTCGATAGTACTAGCATATCTAGATGACATACTTTGTTCAGTCCCAGACTTCGAAGAAGGATTTCGAAGATTGAAAATTATATTGGAAGTTTCTAGAGAACATAGGTGAGTTACTTAGGTTTTGATATTGACGCTGACGGAATACTTCCCGGTACAGAAAAGATCCGTGCTTTAAGTGACTTCCAAACACCAGAAAACGTACTTCAAATTCGGCACTTTATCGGACTAGCAAACCTTTTTTTTTAGGAAATTCATTAATGCATTCGCTGTAGGTTACAACTCCAGAATTTACGTTTTCCGTAGAATACTGACAGGGTACGACGATGAGTCATGTAGATGCGTTAAGTCGATAGAAGGTCAAGACACAATGGACTCGTATGACAAAAAAAAAACGAAATATCACAGGTTCTTAGTAAAACAACTGAAACTGACTACAAAAAAAAATCAATTTATAAAGATTATTGCTTAAAAAAAAAACGGTCGAATATATCGCATTACTTGTAAAGGACTGCAATGGGTTGTACCCCGGAGTCTAACACGAGAGATAGTGATGAATCCTCATGATGATTTCGGTCACTTCGGGGTGGAGAAAATGTTGAACAAGCTAACTGAAACATAATGGTTTCCTAAAATGCGAGAATATGTGAGGAAATATATAAACTGCTGCAAAGCAGGTCTGTATCATAAAGTACCAAAAAGAAAACGAGAAGGATTTCTTCACCCAATACGAAAAGTAGTTGTGCCTTTTCATACCATTCACATGGACCACTTAGGACCATTCAACAAGAGCGGATTCGGGCAACAAGTATGTAATTGTTATCGTAGAAGAATTTACAAAATTCACTTTGCTACGAGCAGTAAAAAAAAACAACGAAAACAAAACCGGTTCTAAATTTCTTACAATACATAATCGATATGTTTGGTGTACCGACAAGATTAATGACTTGGATCAGCTTTACATCTAAAGAATGTGAACAACTTTGCAAACATTATGGACTAGTGGTGAGAGGTTCAAAGGAACAGCTTTACCTGCGTTAGCAACTTCCAGGACCGACGATAACATTGGGATAAGAGAGTATCAGGAGTTTAGTTCACAGTTAACAATACTAATTGCGCAGGAACCGGAAAAACGCCTAGCGAATTATTGTACGGTTACCGCCCAAGAGCACAAAATGACTCAAGGCTGACGAACAAAATTCAGAGCAGTAATAATCGATATAGCAGAAACGCGACACGAGGTAGCTGAGAAAATAGAAAACGATCAACAAAAACAAGCAGTTTGATTTAACATAAATAGAAAAGCTCCACAAAAATTCAGTTGCGGAGATCTTGTTTTTGTAAAGAAATAATATACAGTGATAGAGGGAAAAAGTAAAAAAAAAAAAAAAATATATTACTACATTATGCTGGACCATTTAAAATAGAGAAGGTTTATTCAAACGAATATATCTAAGTTGTGGAAATGAATGAATCAAATAGGAGCATGAGATGCGGATTCAAAAACGTAATAGCAGTGGACAACATGAAACGATGGGTACTAGTAAAAGATTTGATGAATAATTCAGAAAGTGACAGATTGCGTTAGATGATGATGTTCATGGAACTGAAAATTAACTTCTCGAGGGCGAGAGTTTTTCAGGATGGCCGAACTGTTAGAGGGTAATTATTTACAAGCATTAGATAACAACTTACTTCACTCCCAATCTTTCTTAATTGAATTAATTAGTTACAATGTGTTTGATAACACAGAGTTTATAACATGCAGTTATTGTTTATTTGAATCAGTACTCTATTGGCAGTCGTGAGATAAGTGTCGGAGGTGTTTGATTCATTAGGTGAGACACAATACCTATGAGTTACTGAGTGTGAGACACAATACTTATGAGTTACTGAGTGTGAGACAGTATATTTACTGTAGTGTGATCTTGATTTTGTCCTATCCCTATCCGCGGCGCGTAAACCCGTTAACACTACATTGACAGGAGGGTGAAGCCGAGGCGCGACGCACCAGGGTACCCTGGTGCCAACGGTGCCCTGCTAGAACAGGTGCCTTAGTTTCGCTTGCATCTCGGTGGGGAGGTGGAGTATGAGTTTGTACTCGGCTTTCACTCATACTCCTGAAGCCTTGGTATAACTCACTGTGGGAGATGTCAAGTTGCTCGATGGATTTCGAGTGTTCTGCTACCGTGGATTCGGTAGCCGGCATATCGTGGATTCGATATGTGACACTCCTTTCGAGGAGTATCCTTTTCAATTTTACCCGTCTTACCTGGTTTGTTGTTGAGTGTGAGTGTTGTTGTGTGTGCGAATGATATGTAGTTGTGTGCAATGTGTTTCACTAAGCATTAGCTTACTCTTTGACTTTCCTTTTCAGGGTGTTCCAAATTAGAAGATGTGATTGGCGTATTATATATTTATTGTTATTTTCGTATCAGAGTGTACAATTATTTAATTAATTATATTGATTGTAATTATTTCAGACTTTTATTTTAGCTACTCTACATCATTAAAATATCTTCATAACATTTGTCAATTGTATTCATTGATTTGTACTTGTTTAATATAACATTTTAAATTTATATATTTAATTCATATTATTCCTTTTTATATTATTACATATTTTTATTTTACGTTTCAAATTTATTATGAATATATCTACATACTTTTATTTTATACTTTAAATTGATCTTTATTGCTTTCTCATATTTGATTTTTAAAATATGATTTAATTTTTATAAACTTGTATATGAAATTTTTTTGTTATATAATTAGTTTACTGATTAAAATGTAATAACCCCGGGACCGTCAACAAAGAAATATCTACTTGTGCAATTATTGTCATTTACGGCATTTAATATGTTACTTAAAATTTCTGTTTGGTCTCTGTTAAATAAAGCCACATTTTGTTCTCCCTCTAATTTTTCGGCTGCTACATCAAAAGAATTAGTTTCATTTTCTAAATCATCAATATTTTCTGGTTGGGGCAAACCGAAATCACTTAAGGTGAATTTATGCATATCGAGTATTTCCTGTATTTTTAATAAACATTTACTTTGTGCAACTTTTTCAGAATTATGTAATAAATAGTCTTCCATTAAATAATGTTTAAATTTTTCCCATAAGCTTAAGGCATTGGTTGACGTATGGAAGCAAATTAAATAAGCAAATAATTCACGCAATTTTCTGGGAAATTTACTCAACACAGCCTCGTCTAAACAATTTTCGCACTCTTTATCATTAGCTAAAAGACCTAATGCACGGGCAGCTTCCTGATATGTATTATATAATTTTCCGTCGACGGTACGCAAGTCTTCGAAACTTGTGACACCTTTTGCATGCACTAAAATTAATCTTAAATGAAATCTTTCAATATCTCTAGGGCTAACGGAAATCATTCGGCCGATAGGTGGCTTTTTCTCACGTTGTCTAGCTTTCCATGCATTACTTGTAAATACATAATATTTAGGAATTTCCATGTAAACATATTGCCGGGCATTAACGTCTATTTCATTGAGTAGGAACCAAGCTGTTAATGTTGTATTTTTTTTCGCTGCTCGTTCAACTGCTTTTTTTTTCCTGACCGTTAGTGAAAAATACCGCCTGTTGATTTTTTAAATGTACTGCTAATTCCATTATTGTATGAGACTTGTCATGCAACGGATATTCTAAAAGCCTCCAACAACATTCTGGGGCAGATACATACCTAGCATCTAAATAACCGTTTATTTCATCCCACTGAACAACTTTGTTTTTATCAAGTTGTCCTAATTTGACGCTCGCGCAATCATGCCCCTTGTACAAATAATCACAAATATATTTTATACTTTTTACTGATGCGCATATTTCAACATTTATGTGGGTTCTATATTTTTTTAACAAATACGGATTGTACGGAACTATCCACCTATTGTCTACCGTGTACTTAACTAAACCATTTTTCCAAAGAATGTACATTTTTGCATTATTATTTGACCATTTATACAGGGGGTAACCGTTAATGTTTTCATGTGTTTCATTTCTAAAATCTTTAGGGAAGATTTTTGAACATTTATTTTCGTTCATACACGGCGAATTTTTGTTTAGAATACCGCACGGACCGTGAATCATATGTGAACGAACTAATTGGTACAATTCCGGTTCTGCGTCCTCGTCGGGAATTTCTGCACTGACTATTTCGTCAATGTCATCTTTGTTACGGATTTTACTTGCACTATCTAAAGTTAATAATAAATGCATGTGAGGCAGACCGCGTTTTTGGAATTCAATTACATATATAAATGCTACAACTTTCCCAAAAATATTGTCATGTAAAAATTCATGCAACATACTTTTTATTTTTCCGTTAAAATCTCTGGCGGTTATGTCTGGGCGGTCTGCAGAGGTTTGACCCTCGCGCAACTGTTGTACAATTTCTGGCCATTTCGGGTTACATGTCACTGTTATAAATAGATCAGGGCGGCCAAATTCTCTAACAATGGACATGGCATTTTGATACATTTTCAACATGAATCTACTTCCACCTTGAAATGTTGACGGTAAAATAATCATGGTGCCTGCTTTTCCGCCTTCATTCTCTGCCAAATTATTAATGTGGTTCATCAACCCACTATATAGCTCTACCCTGAGAGTAGGCTGATTTAGTCTAATGTACGTTAATCTTTCGGCTTCGACTTTAACATACGCATCTACAATGTATTGTTGGGTTAGTTTACCGGCTTCTAAACATGGGTTAAATGTGTTTCTAACCGCTAATCTGTTCATGTAAAACTGTAACATGCTTTGTTTTTTAATACCGTCAGCTTGTTTTGAATTCATGTTCCAGCCACATTCACCGCGAGGAAATAATAAAGGATAAGACATGGGGTCGCAGTTTTCACTAAACTGATTAATTCGAACTAAACCGCCAACTTTTGGGTGGACACAAATGTCCCTATCTATTGGTGGCTCACCGTCATTGGACGTAAAAACAACTGCCACCTCATTACATGTGGGGATATTGTACCTACGTTTATCTTTTTTTCTGTCATTTACAATCCACAAATTTATGTCTGGCACCGACTGATTTGTTTGGTTAGCTTTGGCTAATTCCCGCTGCTCTACTTCTTTCAACATCATATACGCCTGACAATACGGATTAACCTCCCTAAGTATTAAATCTAATTGACCCATGATATTTGGCTTACAATTTTTATTATACTCTACGTTCATTCATTTCTCTAACGCTTCATTTGAATTAATTATGTATAATTGGGCATATTTTTCTGTTTCATTTGGTTTAGGGTACATTGAGCTGGCAGAATCATGGTAAATTTGGCCGTGTATACGGAAACAGTAGGGCCCTTTGCCTTGAGGCGCGGAAATTTTAGCCCCAAACGATGCGAATGCTAACGCGCTATTGTATTGCCTAATATTTTCTCTAAAGTTTCTGCTATCTGAATCTTTACCTAACATTAGATTTTTAATATATTCAGGGAACTCATTTAAATGATCTACGTTTAATTTTCCCTTTCGACAATAAGTAAATTTGCCGTCCGAGGGCTTTTCGTATGAAAAATTAACAGAGGAACAATGTGAACAGACAACATTCATTGCTCCTAAGGAATAGGGCTCAATTTGAACTCCTAATCCTTTTCTAGCTAACATATATTTATCATTTTGAACAATGGTTTTACGTGCCTTATATTTATTTTTATTAATTATGTTATTTTTCATTAATCGTTCCTGTTTTTGTTCTACAGTTTCCGTTTTAAATAAATTATCAACATTATCTCTATATTTTTCTAAACGTGTTTGCTTTTGCTCGGGAGTTTCATTCTTAATATATTCTTTGAAATTAAATTTTAACTTTTGCAGCCTATCCGTTTTTTTATCTAATGTTTCATTCTGTAAATAATTTTGAAAACTCCCTTTAAGTCTTGCTAATCTATTCTCCTTTTGTTCTGCTGTTTAATTTTGCACGTAATTATTAAAATTTGATTTAAGTTTTTCCAATCTATTTGTTTTTTCTTGTGATGTTTCGCGAGCAATAGAATTAGAATTTAGTTCTTTTTGTTTCTCTATACGTCTTATTTTATCATCAATTTTTTCATTAGTTACATATTTTAATTTATAGTTGTCGTTCTCTCTTAGACGTTTAACGCGTTCTTCGTCTGTTTCGTTCGCCTTACGTTTTAAATAATTTTCTTTCAATTGCTGTTGACGACTTACTGGAAATGCTGTTATATTACGTGTTCGAAACATTTGTAAAACGTGTGATCTAAGTCTATTACTATCGTAAGTTTCATGCTCAGGATTACGGTTAAGTATTAAACTTGTAAAAAAAGCTATTGCAAACAACCCGCAATCATAGGTGTTAGTCTGTTGTTGAACCCGTACAAACCTAATTGAGGGACTATAGGGGAATAATCTTTCTAAATATAATTTAACACCTGCATTTAAATTCTGGGAATTCATGCTATCGTAAATTGTAATTTCTAATCCGTCATAATACGCTGTAATCCAATGACCAACGCTCCCAATATTTGCACCTGGCACGAATAAAATTTGTAGGTGTCTTGTTCCTTGCTCAATTTCAACTATTCGGTCTGGAGCATCTACATACACTGTGGGCTGAGGGTCGAACTCAGTTACAGAACGTACTAACGAAAAGAAAAAGTCTATATGAATGTCTTCTAAATATCCTGCAGGATTCATTAAAGTATTATAATCACGTTCTATTAGCTGTATTTGATTGCCAACTGTTTCAATACCTGTATTTAAATTACCCGTTTGATTATTATTTTCTACTTCACAATTTTTACTTCGTTTTATAAATAATTCTCCTGAATTGCCTGACATAACCTGACGATTTATACATTCATTTTCTACAACACTATTATCCGAATTTATGCAGCTATTATTATTAACTATATTTTTTGCGTGTCGTTGTTTACGCTTAAGGCGATTTTTTTCACTTTTAGTTGGCATTTTGTTACACTTGTGTTATTACAGAAATTAAAAGAAACACTTACAGGTTTTGAGTGCGTTGTTATTTTCATTGTTACCTTTACCAGCAATAAGTCAGGGTTCTGTGTTAATATTATCAGCAATACGTCAGGCTGCAGCTTCAAACAGGAATACTTTTTTTCTATTTTGAATATATATGCTTGCACTCTTACTGCTCCGCAACTGCAGATTATTTTCACACCTACAGTAAAATAAAAATAAAAATACTTGTCCAACATTATCAATATATGTATATAAAATTATTGTAATTCCGAGGGCAATTCATTTCATTTTATTAACAATTAAAAGAGAGAAAACAATAAATATTTAACCATGAAATTACCTATAGTTAAATAAAAGATATGAAAAATAAATTCTCACCTTAAATTCAAATTTGGCAGCACAACAAACGGGATTTTTTAAATATATTATTCTGCAGTAGAGAACAAATTATCAAAACTATCAGTTTGATTCGCAATTCGATTTATTGAAAACACAATAAATATAACTGCCTTACACAGAAGTGAAAGAACAATTAAGTAATTAAACAAATTTTGTTTTCCTAAGCATGCCTAATTATAAAAATAAAATTATAATTTAATAAATGCCAATAAATAAAAAACCTGTAATAACGACAGGACATTGTGGTAAATACGGAATATTAGTTACCGACAATTTAACAATAATTATATAGAACAATAATTTTTTGATATTTCAGTAATTATATATTGTAAAATTTAAAAATTTGTGGGTGTATGCAAATAAAAATTCTATTTAAAATAATTATGCAGCCTGATCAAAAGCAAGTGATAATCATGTGACCACCAATTTTCTTTAAAAGCTACTAAACTATATGTCCAGGAAGAAAATTTGAAATTTATGTTCATGGACGTGCGAATTTTTATTATACCGTATTTTTATTTTAGTAATTTGATTAAATTCAAAACCATGCAGATAATAAAGAAGATAATAATAAATAATGAATGTAAGGTATATTTGAAGTATTGACATCAAATTAATTGTACAAAAAAATAATAACAATAAACGCCTGTGGAAGCAAATGTTAATATTTATTTCCAGGAAATAGAATTCAAGAACTACGCAGTTTTGCAATAATTAATCATACTATGTGACGAAGTGCTCGTCACAATGCACACATACCTGCCTTCCTCGTTGCTCCACCAAGTCACAACACCGACTTCGCGAGGTCCGAACCGCACACCAGGTCAAGCGAACCCGCCGTCGAAACCAGTAGCCTCCAACCGCTGTAAACACCTTCAGGAGGCGGTGCGACATCTCCAACAATCTGCCGGATTCCCAAATAGACGCCGGGAAACACTTTGAAGAAAGCACATGGCAGGGGACATAACCTCAAGACCACTAAACTTGCACCAATGTTTAACCTACAACCACAGCACTTGAGGAAACAATAATAAACACATTTTAACACTTACCGCTGTTACTTTTCTTTATTTTTTCTTGTTATTTTCGCAGTTCCTAAATTTTCACGAAACACCTGTTCGCCGCGCCAGCGCGTGCGCACGGCCGCAGTACTGCCAACTTCAAACACAAAACGCTTCGGAAGACCGAATTCCCATGGTACATTTTTATAAAATATGTAAATCAGATCAAATACAATACAAAACTCTGTAAAGCCAAGGGAAGTGATATTGCGAATTTTTAAAATAAAAATCAATTTATTAAACTAAAATAACAATACATAAAGTCAATCTGTCTCACTTTAAAATCAGTAGCTACAGGATTAATTAATTAATTAATTAATTCCGCACTGTTCCGTTCCGAATCAAGTCTTTTTGTAAGTTGCTTGTTTATTTTTGCATTTTTCTTGAATTCCGCAGCTATCAGAGGATACAGGTTAGTAGCTTCTACCGCCGTTCCCCAGAGCCTTCAGCTCGCTGCATTCCACGCCTAAGGGGAAGCTCCGTAGGTGGTTACCACCGCGTACTACTACGGCTGTCGGGCAGATCCGCGTATTAACTTAGTAGTTTATTTTTCTCACTGCTTTACGTTCCGTAGTTATCGGAGAAGACCCGTTGGTGGCTCCTCACCGCGAACTCCGTCAACAGCTGAGTAGAACCGCGATTAGTTTGTCACTGTTTCACTTCCTACGGCTCAGTAAAAAAACTAGGTGTAGTAATTTTAGTACAATAAAATATTAAACTTACTTTTGTCTGTCTGTGCTAAACCTTGGCCCGACCGACCTAGAGCTCCCGTGGCATACGTCACTTTCCTCGCAGGATTCGCAGACTGGCGCCCGAGAAGAACCCGACATCCTGCAAGAGAACCCACGACATCGCGGACCAACAACATCCCGCAGCGGCCCAACAACATCCCGCAGCGGCCCAAGTGATCGTCGCAACTATTAAGACTATTTTTAATAATATATGTAATGACGATGATGAAACTAATAAATTAAAATATGTACTCACATAAAATGAAACGTCTCCTTATCTTTCAGGCATTGTATTCCGTAAACAAAAAGTTCTTCTGCTTTCTTTGTACAATTATAAATGCAGAACTTGTTTAGGCTTCAAATTTATTTGTCACACAAATTAAAAGCTGTAATTGATAATAAATATAAATAAATAGAAAAACATTGAAATAAACACATACTTTGTTGCCTGCAGTAAATCCGCTTGTATATATTTCCGTTCTAAACTGCAAAAATAAATAATTTTACATTGATGCGAGTATTTTTTATTAGGCTGGATTCTAGAATGCCTACCATCCTTAAAATTGCAATTTTTTTGTTGCAATGTCTTCCTTTAGCTAAACAATGACAAAAAAACATAAAATTAGGGCACGGAAGCAAATATTTATATGATTTTGTACAAAAATAAAGATTTTATCTATTCTAAAAATTGATTTAACATGAAGTTCGCTCAATTGATGTCGGTAAAACAATATAAACCAGTGATAGTAAAACAATGGTTTATGGAATTAAAATATATATTTGTGGTAAAAATATTAGAATAATCTTTGGGTTGTATTTTAAAGAATATGTTATATTGTCACTTATTTTAACAATATTTGCCCAATGAATTGTTTTAATTTATTTAAAATTTCATCTCGGTATACCTGAGTATATGTAGGTTACGAGAACTAATTAAAAATGTATCAAATTTACTATTAATATACAAATATTTATATTCTGCATTAAAATACCTGTAAAATACATTATTTCAATAATATTTTATACGATATTTTACTATATATTGTAGTAAAAATGATATTTTCACGCTGCGAACTAGTTCGTGTCTCCAACTGAAGTGTCAAATGCGAAATTTTTGTAAAATTTTATCATATCATCCAATTTCCTGGTTTCTTTTTGAGGGATACGTTATATTTTCACTTATAATAATGATTTTTATCAAACTAATTGCTTCATTTTATTTATAATTACATCTCGATATGTCAAAGTTCATGTAGGTTAGGATAACTAACTAAAAATGAACAAAATTCACAATTAATATGCAAATATTTATATTATACCTTAACGTACATGTATTAATGATGATTTGCGATAATTTTCATACAATATCTCGCTGTAATTTTGGAAGAAATAATCACTCCCCTGAAATAGTCTTTTTCACCGAGCTATCCGTCACTTTATGAGTTCAGAAAGCATCTGTCAAAAAATCCGGTCATGCAAAACTATATAATTTAAAGTGTTTTAATTGTAAAGAAAATATATAGATAAATTAAGTTTTATAGTAATAGACATAATAATACAAACATTTCTTTGTAATTCGCCTTATTTCTCAAGATTTATTGTTTTGAAATGTACCTGCAATGGTGGAAAGCAGTTCTCAAACAAAAGTGAAAATGTAATAGGTTTTTTTTATTTAAAATACGTTTTTATTGAAATATATATGCACGAATCATTAAAATATACTGATTTATAACAAAATATATTATATTTACAATTTATAATAGCCTATTTATATTTTTGGTAGCCTTACGTATGATAAATGCCAGAAGTCATAAAATTAAATATTTTAAATACACCACACTTAATATTCAGTGTATTTTTATATATTTCGCTCACTATTATAATGTATAAAAATGTAATTACCTTCACAATATCTCTTTTCATTTTAAAAATAAATCAATTAAAAGTTTCATATTGAATTGTCAGAAATGACGGATGGCACAGTAATTCTTTTTAAATTTAAACCTGGCATCTAGGATATTTTTTTCAGTTTTGTTCCAGTTTTTCTTTTTGGCTTAGTTTTCGATTTTTTACACAAAAACTATGCACGGTAAAAATATGGGACACCCGAAAGCGATTGGTCCTCAATAATCCACATCTAATAAAATAATATTAAAATTATTACATGAATGGTTTGACCTGTACCCGTGAGCAAACTTTTTACGATGCTCGAGATGAATCCAAATATAGATATATAGATAATGAATCTATCAAAATAGTATATGACTAGCGAATTCTCGGCTACGCCGAGCATTCCCTAGAGCTCCGCTGTCAGTGCAAAAAACAAATGCCGATCGACAGGAAACAATTATTTCATATTTCCACGTCAGGCCTCACCGAGACCTGTCATTAGATTGCAAACACGACATACTTCTTACAACTTTCTGCATAAAACAAAAGTCGATCGACATGATACATTTATATCATATCTACACGCTTGCCCACATCGAGACTTTTCATTTGATACCAAACACTATATACTTGTGACAACCTTTTGCAAAAAACAAAAGCCGATCGACATTGACCATTTTTGTCAATTCTGCATACCAGCCTTTATTGAAACATTTCATTTGATACTAAACACCACACACTTTTGACAACTTTTTGCAAAAAACAAATACCGATCGACATGGCACATTTTTGTCAATTCTGCACGCTAGGTCTCATCAAGACGTTTCATTTGAGACCATCATCATCATCATCAATGGCACAACATTCCTATGTGGAACAAGGCCTCAAGTACCTGTACTTGTTTCGTGACATGTTTTTACTTGCATTTTAGAGATGCAGGTTGTCAGCCTACAGTCTCTGCAAGGCCAGCACACACCGAGCCGTTGTGCGGTAACCCATCCAATAGGACAGGGCGGGCTATGTTGCTTATCTACACGATCAGACAAGACACGCCACGACCACACAACCGTACTGGCTGACTAATCCTCGTTTAGTTTTGTGATGATTCAAATGAATTCCGATATTATTAATTTTAGAGTCTATGTTTGTCCGGATAAATTCTAATATTTTGTCATAGTGAGACCAAACACGACATATTTCTGACAACTTGTTGCAAAAAACAAAAGCCGATCGACATGGAACATTTTTGACAATTCTGTACGCGAGCCCTCGCCGAGATCTTTCATTCGATACCAAACACGAC
This sequence comes from Stenolophus ochropezus, assembly GCA_035578165.1. Classification (NCBI taxonomy): domain Eukaryota; kingdom Metazoa; phylum Arthropoda; class Insecta; order Coleoptera; family Carabidae; genus Stenolophus; species Stenolophus ochropezus. The sequence goes on from JAQOWZ010000048.1 coordinate 1,507,704, forward strand.
ATATTTCTGACAACTTTTAGCAAAAAACAAAAGCCGATCGACATGGAACATTTTTGTCAATTTTGCATTTCAGCCCTTAACGAGACCTTTCATAAGATACCAAACACAATATACTTCTATTAACTTTTTGCATAAAACAAAAGCCGATCAACATAGAAAATTTTTAATTCTGCACACCAGTCCTTCCCGAGTCTTTTCATTCGATACCAAACACGACATATTTCTGACAACATTTTGCAAAAAACAAATTTTAATCGACGTAGAACATTTTTGTCATTCGTGCACACCAGTCCACATTGTTTCATTAAAACTCAAGAACGACCTACTTCTAACAACTTTTTGCGAAAAACAAATGCAGGTCGACATGACACATTTTTTTTTTGTCATTTCAAAACCGGCTCTTATGGTTTTCTTTTGATATCAAATATTTGATTTTTATTTAGTTACTTTATAATTTGGCAACACTGTTTGTATTAAAAAATAGTAGTTAATTTTTAAATATATAAATTATTATTGTCAATCCTAATACAACAGCCACCCTCTTCAGTGAAGTTAGTTTAGGAATATTTGGTTTTAATTTACTTACTTCATCACCCATTTGGCAACATTGACTTTTCACATTGGAAACGTCAAAATTTATATTAATTAAATACGTTATGTTTTATGAATCTATCAAAATAGTATATGACTAGCGAATTCTCGGCTACGCCGAGCATTCCCTAGAGCTCCGCTGTCAGGGCAAAAAACAAATGCTGATCGACATGAAACAATTATTTCATATTTCCACGTCAGGCCTCACTGAGACCTTTCATTAGATTGCAAACACGATATACTTCTAATAATATTTTGCAAAAGACAAAAGCCGGTCGACATGAAACATTTTTGTCATTTATGTACCTCAACTCTCACCGAGACCTTTCATTTGATACCATACACGACATACTTCTGACAACTTTCTGCATTAAATAAAAGTCGGTCGACATGAAACATTTTTATCATATCTACACGCTAGCCCACACCCAGACTTTTCATTTGATACCAAACACTATATACTTGTGACAACCTTTTGCAAAAAACAAAAGCCGATCGACATAGCACATTTTTGTCAATTCTGTACGCTAGCCCTCTCCGAGACCTTTCATTTGATACCAAACACGACATACTTCTGACAACTTTTTGCATAAAACAAAAGCCGATCGACATGGAACATTTTTGTCAATTCTGTACGCTAGCCCTCAACGAGACTTTTCATTTGTTACCAAACACCACACATTTCTGACAACTTTTTGCATAAAACAAAAGCCGATCGACATGGAACATTTTTGTCAATTCTGCACGCTAGCCCTCTCCGAGACCTTTCATTTGATACCAAACACGACATACTTCTGACAACTTTTTGCAAAAAACAAAAACCGATCGACATAGTACATTTTTGTCAATTCTGCACGCTGGCCCTCTCCGAGACCTTTCATTTGATACCAAACACGACATACTTCTGACAAATTTTTGCACAAAACAAAAGCCGATCGACAGGGAACATTTTTGTCAATTCTGCACGCTAGCCCTCAACGAGACCTTTCATTTGAGACCAAACTCGACATATCTTTGAGAAATTTTTGCAAAAACAAAAGCCGATCAACATTGACCTTTTTTTTTAATTCTACACGCGAGCCCTCATCGAGTCTTTTCATTTGATACTAAACACCACATACTTCTCACAACTTTTTACAAAAAACAAAAGCCGTTCGATATAAAACATTTTTGTTCATTCTGCACGCTAGCCCTCATCGTGACCTAGCCTAATGTAACATTCACTATCCTCAGTAACCTTTCATTTGGGAATATGTGTTCTTTGTTTAGTTACTTTATTAAACATTTGGCAACATTGACTTTTGCAATTTGAAAATACCCAAATACGACATTTTTCTGACAACATTATGCAAAAAACAATTTCTAATCTACATAGAACATTTTTGTCATTCGTGCACACCAGTTCGTATTGTGTCGTTTCCTTAAAACCCAAGGACGACCTACTTTTAACAACTTTTTACGGAAAACAAATGCAGATCGACATGACACATTTTTTTTGTCATTTTAAAACTGGCCCTTATGGTTTCCTTTCTTTTGATAACAAACACAGCAAAGTATTCAATTTATTTTATTTAGAAATATTTGATTTTTATTTAGTTACTTTATAATTTGGCAACACTGTTAGTATTAAAAAATAGTAGTTAATTTTTAAATTTATAAATTAATATTGTCAACCCTAATACAACTGCCACCGTCTTCAGTGAAGTTAGTTTAGGAATATTTGGTTTTAATTTAGTTACTTCATCACACATTTGGCAACATTGACTTTTGACATTGGAAACGTCAAAATTTATATTAATTAAATACGTTATGTTTTAAACTTAAATTAGTTGTAACACATTTGCTCAAGTTTATTATTCATGATACTGTTTTTAAATCTTTGATATCAATGTTCTATTAAAAGATATAATCATTTAAAGTTCATAGGCAGATTGTCAAAAGTGACGGATGACGGCGTGATTCTTCTTAAAGTTAGACATGGCCTCTGGGATCCATTGTTTCAAGGCAGCATTTGTGCAAAATTTTAATTTTTTACACGAAAACTACTAATAGTAAAACTATAAGACACCCAAAAGGCACCAGATCTCATTAGCACCCACATATTAAAAAAAAAATTATAACAATCACTTGCATGGTTCAGGCTGTAGGCGATTACAAAAGTTACTCGATGCTCGTGATGAATCTATAGATAGATAGATATATAGATATATAGATAGTGAATCTAATCGTTTAGTATAGTACTAGCGAATTCTCGGCTACGCCGAGCATTCCCTAGAGCTCCGCTGTCAGTGCAAAAAACAAATGCCAATCGACATGAAACAATTATTTTATATTTGCACGTCAGGCCTCACCGAGACCTTTCATTAGATTGCAAACACGATATACTTCTAATAATATTTTGCAAAAAAACAAAAGCCGGTCGACATGAAACATTTTTGTCATTTATGTACCCCAACTCTCACCGAGACCTTTCATTTGATACCATACACGACATACTTCTGACAACTTTCTGCATTAAACAAAAGTCGATCGACATGCAACATTTTTATCATATCTACACGCTAGCCCACACCCAGACTTTTCATTTGATACCAAACACGACATACTTCTGACAACTTTTTGCATAAAACAAAAGCCGATCGACATGGAACATTTTTGTCAATTCTGCACGCTAGCCCTCAACGAGACTTTTCATTTGATACCAAACACCACACACTTCTGACAACTTTTTGCAAAAAACAAATACCGATCGACATAGCACAGTTTTATCAATTCTGCACGCTAGCCCTCTCCGAGACCTTTCTTTTGATATCAAACACGATATACTTGTGACAACCTTTTGCAAAAAACAAAAGCCGATCGACATAGCACATTTTTTGTCAATTCTGCACGCTAGCCCTCTCCAAAATCTTTCATTTGATACCAAACACGACATACTTCTGACAACTTTTTGCATAAAACAAAAACCGATCGACATGGAACATTTTTGTCAATTCTGCACGCTAGCCCTCAACGAGACTTTTCATTTGATACCAAACACCACACACTTCTGACAACTTTTTGCAAAAAAACAAATACCGATCGACATAGCACATTTTTATTAATTCTGCACGCTAGCCCTCTCCGAGACCTTTCAATTGATATCAAACACGATATACTTCTGACAACTTTTTGCAAAAAACAAAAACCGATCGACATAGTACATTTTTGTCAATTCTGCAGGCTAGCTCACTACGAGACCTTTCATTTGATATCAAACACGATATACTTCTGACAACTTTTTGCAAAAACAAAAACCGATCGACATAGTACATTTTTGTCAATTCTGCAGGCTAGCCCTCTCCGAGACCTTTCATTTGATACCAAACACGACATACTTCTGACAACTTTTTGCATAAAACAAAAGCCGATCGACATGGAACATTTTTGTCAATTCTGCACGCTAGCTTTCAACGAGTCCTTTCATTTGAGACCAAATTCGACATATCTTTGAGAAATTTTTGCGAAAACAAAAGCCGATCAATATTGACCTTTTTTCTTAATTCTACACGCCAGCCCTTATCGAGCCTTTTCATTTGATACCAAACACCACATACTTTTTGCAACATTTTCCAAAAAACAAAAGCCGTTCGATATAGAACATTTTTGTTCATTCTGCACGCTAGCCCTCATCGTGACCTAGCCTAATATAACTTTCCTTAAAACCTAAGGATGACCTACTTCTAACAACTTTTTACGGAAAACAAATGCAGATCGACATGACACATTTTTTTTGTCATTTTAAAACTGGCCCTTATGGTTTCCTTTCTTTTGATAACAAACACAGCAAAGTATTCAATTTATTTTATTTAGGAATATTTGATTTTATTTAGTTACTTTATAATTTTTTGGCAACACTGTTTGCATTAAAAAATAGTAGTTAATTTTTAAAATTTATAAATTAATATTGTCAACCCTAATACAACTGCCACCGTCTTCAGTGAAGTTAGTTTAGGAATATTTGGTTTTAATTTAGTTACTTCATCACACATTTGGCAACATTGACTTTTGACATTGGAAACGTCAAAATTTATATTAATTAAATACGTTATGTTTTAAACTTAAATTAGTTGTAACACATTTGCTCAAGTCTATTATTCATGATACTGTTTTTAAATCTTTGATATCAATGTTCTATTAAAAGATATAATCATTTAAAGTTCATAGGCAGATTGTCAAAAGTGACGGATGACGGCGTGATTCTTCTTAAAGTTAGACATGGCCTCTGGGATCCATTGTTTCAAGGCAGCATTTGTGCAAAGTTTTAATTTTTTACACGAAAACTACTAATAGTAAAAATATAAGACACACAAAAGGCACCAGATCTCATTAGCCCACACATATTAAAAAAAAAATTATAACAATCACTTGCATGGTTCAGGCTGTAGGCGATTACAAAAGTTTCTCGATGCTCGTGATGAATCTATAGATAGATATATAGATAGATAGATAGATAGTGAATCTAATCGTTTAGTATAGTGACTAGCGAATTCTCGGCTACGCCGAGCATTCCCTAGAGCTCCGCTGTCAGTGCAAGAAACAAATGCCGATCAACATGAAACAGTTATTTCATATTTGCACGTCAGGCCTCACCGAGACCTTTCATTAGATTGCAAACACGATATACTTCTAATAATATTTTGCAAAAAACAAAAGCCGGTCAACATGAAACATTTTTCTCATTTATATACCCCAACTCTCACCGAGACCTTTCATTTGATACCATACACGACATACTTCTGACAACTTTCTGCATTGAACAAAAGTCGATCGACATGAAACATTTTTATCATATTTACACGCTACCCTACACCCAGACTTTTCATTTGATACCAAACACTATATACTTGTGACAACCTTTTGCAAAAAACAAAAGCCGATCGACATGGAACATTTTTGTCAATTCTGCACGCTAGCCCTCAACGAGACTTTTCATTTGATACCAAACACGACATACTTCTGACAACTTTTTGCATAAAACAAAAGCCGATTGACATGGAACATTTTTGTCAATTCTGCACGCTAGCCCTCAACGAGACTTTTCATTTGATACCAAACACCACACACTTCTGACAACTTTTTGCAAAAAACAAATACCGATCGACATGAAACAACTATTTCATATTTGCACGTCAGGCCTCACCGAGACCTTTCATTAGATTGCAAACACGATATACTTCTAATAATATTTTGCAAAAAAACAAAAGCCGGTCGACATGAAACATTTTTGTCATTTATGTACCCCAACTCTCACCGAGTCCTTTCATTTGATACCATACACGACATACTTCTGACAACTTTCTGCATTAAACAAAAGTCGATCGACATGAAACATTTTTATCATATTTACACGCTAGCCCACACCCAGACTTTTCATTTGATACCAAACACTATATACTTGTGACAACCTTTTGCAAAAAACAAAAGCCGATCGACATAGCACATTTTTTGTCAATTCTGCACGCTAGCCCTCTCCGAGACCTTTCATTTGATACCAAACACGACATACTTCTGACAACTTTTTGCATAAAACAAAAGCCGATCGACATGGAACATTTTTGTCAATTCTGCACGCTAGCCCTCAACGAGACTTTTCATTTGATACCAAACACCACACATTTCTGACAACTTTTTGCAAAAAACAAATACCGATCGACATGGCACATTTTTATCAGTTCTGCCCGCTAGCCCACTCCGAGACCTTTCATTTGATATCAAACACGATATACTTCTGACAACTTTTTGCAAAAAACAAAAACCGATCGACATAGTACATTTCTGTCAATTCTGCAGGCTAGCCCTCAACGAGACCTTTCATTTGATACTAAACACGACATACATCTGACAACTTTTTGCTTAAAACAAAAGCCGATCGACATGGAACATTTTTGTCAATTCTGCACGCTAGCCCTCTCCGAGACCTTTCATTTGATACCAAACACGACATACTTCTGACAACTTTTTGCACATAACAAAAGCCGATCGACATGGAAGATTTTTGTCAATTCTGCACGCTAGCCCTCAACGAGACCTTTCATTTGAGACCAAACTCGACATATCTTTGAGAAATTTTTGCAAAAACAAAAGCCGATCAACATTGTCCTTTTTTTTTAATACTACACGCCAGCCCTTATCGAGCCTTTTCATTTGATACCAAACACCACATACTTCTCACAACATTTTCCATAAAACAAAAGCCGTTCGATATAGAACATTTTTGTTCATTCTGCACGCTAGCCCTCATCGTGACCTAGCCTAATATAACATTCACTGTCTTCAGTAACCTTTCATTTGGGAATATTTGTTGTTTGTTTAGTTACTTTGTTAAACATTTGTCAACATTGACTTTTGTAATTTGAAAATACCCAAACACGACATTTTTCTGACAACATTATGCAAAAAACAAATTCTAATCTACATGGAACATTTTTGTCATTCGTGCACACCAGTCCGTATTGTGTCGTTTCCTTAAAACCCAAGGACGACCTACTTCTTACAACTTTTTACGGAAAACAAATGCAGATCGACATGACACATTTTTTTTGTCTTTTTAAAACTGGCCCCTATGGTTTCCTTTCTTTTGATAACAAACACAGCAAAGTATTCAATTTATTTTATTTAGGAATATTTGATTTTTATTTAGTTACTTTATAATTTGGCAACACTGTTAGTATTAAAAAATAGTAGTTAATTTTTAAATTTATAAATTAATATTGTCAACCCTAATACAACTGCCACCGTCTTCAGTGAAGTTAGTTTAGGAATATTTGGTTTTAATTTAGTTACTTCATCACACATTTGGCAACATTGACTTTTGACATTGGAAACGTCAAAATTTATATTAATTAAATACGTTATGTTTTAAACTTAAATGAGTTGTAACACATTTGCTCAAGTCTATTATTCATGATACTGTTTTTAAATCTTTGATATCAATGTTCTATTAAAAGATATAATCATTTAAAGTTCATAGGCAGATTGTCAAAAGTGACGGATGACGGCGTGATTCTTCTTAAAGTTAGACATGGCCTCTGGGATCCATTGTTTCAAGGCAGCATTTGTAAAAAGTTTTAATTTTTTACACGAAAACTACTAATAGTAAAAATATGAGACACCCAAAAGGCACCAGATCTCATTAGCCCCCACATATTAAAAAAATATTTATAACAATCACTTGCATGGTTCAGGCTGTAGGCGATTACAAAAGTTACTCGATGCTCGTGATGAATCTATAGATAAATATATAGATATATAGATATATAGATATATAGTGAATCTAATCGTTTAGTATAGTGATATGATGTTTATATCGCTGAATTCAGAAAAAAATCCTTTATCGAATAACCTAAAAATAAACATATGTTCCCATCTAAAAAGAGAAAGTTGTGTCCCGTATTTTGAGAACCACAGGTCAAAAAAAAGTTTTTTTTGCTTTTTGTATTAGTCTTGTAAAATGGTGGTTCTTTGCTAATTTAACCAACCTCGTAGCTCTTATAGTTCTCGAGATAGAAATGGTGGCACGCTTAAATGGAACAACCTGTATATGAACTACTCACACATAACTTATCAAATAATATCATATATTTAATATTCCAACTTTGGAAATTGATGAATTTTTTTCACACCCTTCTACGGGGGGTGCTACTATGTGTTAGACCTAGAAACATTTGTTGTAATGTATATTATTTATTTATAACACGTTCAAAGCGGCACGCGAGACCGTTTAGGAAATAAATAAAAATACATGTTGATAAATAAATGAAATTATAGAGATTTTAAATTTCCCGCGCTTAGGGATTTTGAGATACAACGGTTTAATCATCAAAATACATAAGAAGAAAAGATTTAAATAATACGTTTAACCCAATTTTATGTATTTTTATTATATCTTAACAATATTTGTATTTTCATACAATACATTCAGTTTGACAGAACTTAAATGTCATAACTTGACACAATAAGTATGAAGTTAGTTAAAGAATATATAAAAATGTATTATTTTGAAAATAATTATCTATTTTATAAATATAAATAATGTGAAATAACATACCAAAATTTATAAACTGATACATTTTTATATTGCCAAAAAAAACATGATTATATTCATGTTTTTCTGTTGCTATGTTCATTTATATATTTATGAAGCTGAATTATATATGTATTTATCTACAACTATTGTTATTGTTATTAATAATTTATTTTTTATTATAAATATCAATATAAATGATTATAAAAGTATAATAAATACAATTTGAATAGTTATTTTGGAATTTAAGTGATCCTGTGGCGCCATCTGTTGAGGTATATATGAACTACTCACACATAACTGAAAATTTATATGCCTGTTAGTTGTAGATAAAGTAACCAATTTTTGTACGTTCTTTTGCATTATTTCTTAATGAAAACATGAATTTTCGTGCAGTACAATCACAGTCAAGTTCGACTAAGAGAATATGAATATTTGGTTTGAAAAGATGTTTATTGTTTCATACATCAGTTACAAATGAATAAATGGATAGATACTTTGTTTATGTAAACGTTTACATCTGAGAAATCATCTCATTTCATTATAAAATACTACAGAATTTTGAAAAATGTAATCTCTGTTGTAATCATATGTTTTCATCAGAAATGTCAAAAAATGCGTAAGGAAAGTGTAAAATGCAATTAATTAAAGTTTAATAAGGTCCAGATACATCATTTATTTATATACTAATTATTGTACATTAAATTGTTAAACAATTCCCTCCAAAACGGTATGAAGCAAAGGGTTTTCAGGTTTTCCACGTAATCAGACAAAATCCATTGTCTAGCTCTCTAAAATATGTATAAATTAGATAAAAAAGTATTTATAATAAGGGAAGAATACTGTACAGTATGTATTTACCTTTGCAAGTGTTTGGATAGTAATCAAATATCAATTTTCAAAAGTGAGATTGTAAATCGACTTTGAAATGGAGTTTTCTTGATAAATAATCCATTCTTGAATAGTCTTGTGAATTTATTTTAAAGAATATATTATATTCTCATTCATTTTAACAATATTTGCCCAATGAATTGTTTTATTTAATTTAAAAATTCATCTTAGTGTATCTGAGTACGTGTAGGTTATAGTCTCATCTAAAAAATAAATTATTTAACGATTAATATATAAATATTTATATTCCATATGTAAGTACCTTGTAATAGAGATGATTTCGTACAATATTTCATTATACATTTTAGCAAAAATGTGATTTTTCAAGCAGATAACTCGGTCGTGTCTCCAACTCAAGTGTCAAATGCATCATTTTTGTTAAATTTTATAATATCGTGCAATTTTTCTAGTTTCATTTTAAAGGATACGTTATATTCCCACGTTTAATAATGTTTTTTATCCAACGAAATGCTTTATTTCATTTAAAATTCATCTCGATATGCCAGAGTTCATATAGGTTAATAAATAAATAAAAATGAGAAAAAATTAGTATTAATATGCAAATATTTATATCATACCTTAAAGTACATGGTATTACTGATAATTTGTAATAATTTTCATACAATATCTCGCTGTAATTTTAGAAAAAATAGCCTTTTTCAGCGAGCTATCCGTCACTTGATGAGCCCCGGAAGCAACTGTCAAAATTGCCGGTTATACAAAACTTTGTATTTTAAAGTGTTTTAATTGAAAAGAAAATATATAGATAAATTAAGTTTTACAGTAATAGACATAATAATACAAACATTACCTTGTGATTCGCCGTATTTCTCAAGATTTATTCTTTTGAAATGTACCTGTAATGGTGGAATGCAGTTCTCAAACAAAAGTGAAAACGAACGTCAAAATGGAATTAATATTTTTATTTAAAATACATTTTTATTGAAATATATATGTACGAATCATTAAAACATACTGATTTATAACAAAATATATTATATTTACAATTTATAATAGCCTATTTATATTTTTGGTAGCCTTACGTATGATAAACGTCAGAAATCAAAAATTTAAATATTTTAAATACACCACACTTAATATTCAGTGTATTTGTATATATTTCGCTCACTATTTTAATGTGTAAAAACATAATTACCTTTACAATATCTCTTTTCATATTCAAAATAACTCAATTAAAAGTTTCATATTGAATTGTCAAAAATGACGGATGGCACAGTAATTCTTTTTAAATTTAAACCTGGCATCTAGGATATTTTTTTCAGTTTTGTTCCAGTTTTCCTTTTTCGCTTAGTTTTCAATTTTTTACACAAAAAACTATGCACGGTAAAAATATGGGATACCCGAAAGCGATTGGTCCTCATTAAACCGCATCTAATAAAATAATATTAAAATTATTCAATGAATGGTTTGACCTGTACCCGTGAGCAAAGTTTTTGCGATGCTCGAGATGAATCCAAATATAGATAGTGAATCTATCAAAATAGTATATGACTAGCGAAGGCTCAGCTACGCTGAGCTTCACTAGGCCTCCGGCATCAATAAAGTATTTACAGTTGACGTCTAATTTTATTTCTGTACACCAGCTCTCGACGAGACCTTTCACATGATACCAAACACGACATACTTGTGACAAATTTTGCAAAAAAAAACAAAAGCCGATCGACCTGGCAAATTTTTGTTATTTCAGTATGGCTGCCCTACTCGAGTGCTTTCATTTGATACCAAACACAACATACTTCTGACAACTTTTCGCTGAAAACAATAGCCGATCGACATGGGACTATTTTATCTTTTTTGCAAGCTAAGCCCTTGTCAAGTGCTTTCAATTAATACCAAGCACGGTATACCTTAGACTAATTTTTCATTGCTATAATCAAATTTTTAGTCTGTAAACCTTAGTTATAAGTCTCTTTATTTGTGTTAAAAAAGGATTAATTAAAATATGCCTTGTGGTTGATTTAATCAAAGTTAAAATTTTATAAAATTTGATTACATTTTTTTCTTAATCGAAATTTTAACTTCCTTTTAGACTATTGCATTTAACGAACACACATTTTGAATGGATAATTTTAGGGGTCCTGGGCTAATATTGTTTGGGGACCCTACCTTAAGAATCTTTTAACCGGTAGTTTATCAAAAAACTGTTACTGTTTTTCTTTAATAAAAAAAATACAAGGGAACGGGAAGAAAGAACTTTTTTATTTTATATTCCAAATTATTATTAACAAAAACAGAAAATAACACTTATTTTTATAAATAATATTAATTTATAGACATATATACGCATATTTGTAAACATGATTAAGCTAATCCTCATATTCCGGTATTTAAAATTAAATATTTATTGTTTTATGAAAAGGTAAATACAATGATTAGATTAAATTACATTTTAAGAAATAAATTGGAAAAATTAGAGTTGAATTCGTTAATCCATACTGTTTCTTATTTCTCACATCTTCTTCTCTATCTACGACACAAGTTATCCCTATTCCTGTTCAATTAAAAATTATCGAAAACAACGTCCACATGCAAATTTATTAAAGCATCGCTGCAGGGGATGCTAATGTCTGTCCTTAAAGCCCATGTTTTAATCCGCCCTTGATTTGAAGAAGAATTTGTAAAATTTACCGACATACCTTGTTAATAAAACAGTTTTTATTCAACAAAATACATTACTTGCGTCACTTGAAAATCACTTTTGGTTATATTTGAGCAAGTTAATACAAATTTTTTAGTTGATATAATCAAATGTGTTGTTTGTAAACCTTAATGGGATATATGACCTAATTTCTTTTCTTCCATTTTATGGTTCTGTTCAAAAAATTAAAATATCCCTATTTTTTAATCGCTTTATTATTGATAATTCCGGAGAAAAACAATAATAAATTTTTGGAGAGGGGATATGTGACGTCACGTAGGACACTTTGAGGATTTGAATTCAATTGATAAAAATCATTTATCATAGTATAATTCACATTACCGCGGTTCCATTTTCAAAACGATGTACATATGTAAATACTAAACAGCCTTTGAAAATCATACGACAGTGACAACGTTGGCAAATGAGTACAGACATTTCAATGTCAACCAAATTTGATTCCATGTTTTCTAGCTGTTGTAAATAAAAGTTAAATCTTGGTAATGTTAACTACATAATATTTTTATTATTTTAATCAGAATTCTATCTTTGTTTTAGACTCGGATCATTCCACGTGGTCAAATCCCACGTGATCAAATCTCTCCTGGTCGAATTCCCATGTCAGCGAATATTTTGGCATTCCCACCACGTCGAATTGCACAGTTTCCCATGTCGTCTAATTTTTCCCCCACTACTTTTTTCCATTCAACGGAATTTCATTCCAACAATCTTTCCTTCAGACTTGTTTCATTTTATTATATTTGTAATATGTTTCATTTTTAATAAATATAATTAAGTGAAAGTAAGTGAATATTGAATTTATTTTACATTTTCATATAAATAAGTTAAACAATATGCAATTATATTTATAATATTTTATTAAGTATTGTCATTCAATATTAAATATGATCACATATTATATTCTCCATATATGAGCGCACTACATATATAAAGTATTATGAGACCCATAACCGGTCACATTCCATTTTTAAAATATAAATTGTACGAAATAAAGAATCAAAAGTACACTAAAGAATACAAAAATCTACACAAAAAACAAAATATAATCAATACCAACCTTGTTTCCAATATATCAAAATCAAAGCCCATGAATTTATAAAGTCAAGTTCAAAATTTAAAGCAAATATCGCATCCATTTAAACAATATACAATTTGCAGAAGAAGTAACAATTCAAACACAGAACACAATGTTACAAATCACGATATGAACGAAAATATGCGTGCGCATAATTTTGTTAAAATGATGATATAAATTATATTATAAATTTAAAATCATAAATTAATTAAAAATGAGTAATAAACTGTATAGTAGGAGTATATATATATTCAAGTTTGAATTTGTTTAGAAAAAATAATACAGGATTAAACATGATTTCAATCAAATTTCATACAATATTACACTGATATATAAATTATATTATAAATTTAAAATCATAAATTAATTAAAAATGAGTAATAAACTGTATAGTAGGAGTATATATATATTCAAGTTTGAATTTGTTTAGAAAAAATAATACAGGATTAAACATGATTTCAATCAAATTTCATACAATATTACACTGCATATTTTAGAAGAAATTATATTTTTACCCCGTTCTCAAGTAATTCGCGAAAATAAGTTATTTTTTAATAGTGCTGAATGTAGGCAACACCCAACACGACCTTGTATCACCAATACATAAATATAGGAGTTAGTTTTGTATAAATGTATTTTACAATAATGTAAGACACGAGACAAATCTGAAACATATTACGTAAGTTCCTAATACACATGTAGATTCATAAAAAATAAAGGGTGCAATATAAGAAGAACATATAGAAAATATGGGTAGGACTAATCACAGACGAGATCAAGTACTGATTTTTTTAAACCAACCAATCAAATGAAAGTATTTTGTTTCATTTGAAGTGAACAATGAAAAGAGTGATCTATTTGATTTGAATTTTCAACGTTTAAATAAAAATATAATTCTCCAACGATATTTATATACAAGTTGTCTTTTCAATGTTGTATTTGTTGTCTTAAGTGAGAAAAATTAGAAAAAAATGTGATTAATAAGAAATGTCAGATAAAATTTATTCAAATATTCTGCATAAGAAAACAAGGTCGTAATTTCGAGCATTTGTTTTAAGTGGTTTACTGCATTACGTTTATTATTTCACGTTATAAAGTTGTTTTAAAATCGTTACGTTTTGTTAATTTTGACATAGCTGAATAAAATATATTTTTTTGTGTCTTAATAATCTTTTTATTTCCCGAATTTTATTAGAGTTATTTATGACAACAATTACATAATTGAAAACACAAAAAATGCGGTGTTTGAGAAATATTCGATTTCCGGGAATGGACTGTGTCAATTTTTGAGTCAGAGCTCCACGTTTCGCCCGCAGTCGTATGGGGCATGTCACTTACGACTGCGGGCGAAACGTTGAGCTCTGACTCAAAAATTGACACAGTCCATTCCCGGAAATCGAATATTTCTCATGACTCAGACTGTGGAAGCCTACGCAATTATTAATGCGGTGTTTGTTTTACCAATATAATTCTAAGTTCCCATTTAAAAATAAAAATTAGTAGTCATTGCGTGCGAATCATACTTTAATTTTTTTTCTCTCTCTGTCATCAAATAGTATCATATTTATATAAAGAAAATATTTCTATTCCTTTCAATAAAAAAGTTAAGGGAGGGTTCGTGTTCCATAACCAATAATATAATATATATATGGTTTGAAACACATTTTAGTTTAATATTTCTGTACATATCACCAACAAAATTCAAAACTTACATCCAAGAATTTTTAAGTTACAGTACAAACGTCAGTTGTCATAGAAAATAAAATATGTTAAATACACAACATAATGTAGTTGTATAAATTTCGCTCACTATTATAAAACATGGAAACATACTTTAATTTCTAATTTTCATTTTCATTTTCATAAATATTTCAATTACATTTTACATATTGAATTGTCAAAATTGACGGATGACACCGTAATTCTTTTTAAATTTAGACATGGTTTCTGGGATCTTCTGTGTCAAGGTACCTACCACTTTGGCTCAGTTTTTACACAAAAAGTATGCACGGTAAAAATATGAAACCTAAAAAAGGCCCTATTCCTCATTTAACCACATATAATGGCACATGATTTAAAATTATGACATGAATGGTTTGACCTGTACGGAGAGATCAAACGGCGACTGTGATTCCAAAAATTTTTTCAATGACGCGAAATTATTCAACATTTGAAATTTTTTTAATTATGTTTTTATATATGAGAAGTGTTCCAATAATAATAGATTTATTTAATTTAGAAATGTCAAAATTTAAAAAAATGGATAGTACATTTTTATTTTATAGTTTATTAGTGTACAAATGTATTAAACAAATCTTTTATTAAAATAGCAATAAAAATATCAACTAATTTCACAAAATATATTACCCTGGATACAAACAAAATTTATTAGTAATTGAAGAAATATTGAGTAGATTGAGTATAAAGCAGTATAAAGTACGGTAAGATGGAAAAAAATAGTGAACAAGATTTACGGCAGAAAGAAGAAAACAGTAAGTAACTATATTAAATAATAATTTTTCACATTTAATTATATTTATAAATTAATTCATATTTTTTACGGTAGCAACACTCATAGACCTTAAACACGAGTTAAAAGAAGCAATGAAGTATGTGGGGGAATTAAAAAATAAAATAGAGTCCTTAGAAAATAAGGACTCTGGAAAGGAGAACGGAAATAATTCCCGCCGTGGACAAAACGGTAATTACCGCGGCAGGTACCGAAATTACCGTGGCGGCAGATTCAGGAGTTACCGTGGTGGCAGATATGGAAATTACCGCGGCGGTAGCAGCGGGCACTACGGGATCCAGGATGTCCAGCACAACGCCATAGTAAGGAAGAAATATAAATATATTCATATATTTTAATAACTTAATTCTTACAGAATTCAGAGCAATGGTGGGCAGTGTACAGACTTATTAATAATTTTGTTAATAAATAGTGTAATTTTTAGTTTTTATTTGTAGTTATTAATGTTAGATATAATTATGTTCTTAGATGCTAAATTAGTTTTAAGTTGTTTAATTTTTATTTCTTACGTAGGTTTAAGTTAAATATTTTTTTATATATATAAAGTTAGAGTAATAAATGTTCTTTCGTTCGTACTAGTTCATTCTTTATTCTTTTCTTCTAATGCTGTTTTGTCAGAGTGATCAGGAATGATTGCCCCTGCCGCCTCGTTCTAATTCTTTGTTTGTCGCCTTGTCGTCGTGATAGTGACCTACGATAGACAGATCGTATTAGCGCACTGTGTAATTATAGAAGGAGCAAAAATGAATGTATTCAGAGTGTTCAAAGAATTTTATGCTTCGCAATTTCTATTTGAAGCTTATTTACCTAAAATAATTAGGCAAGCAGGAAATAACGAAAATATGATTTTACATGTTAAATCCCTGTGTTATAAGAATGATATGCTGGGTAGAGAGGAACTAAACATTTTAATATAATTTTCCATATTTTCCCTTATGATACAATATACTATTTCAAAACACGATCCATTTCGAAGGGAAGTTCGAAGATATGAAACGAATTGAAGTTGAAAATGATTAGCCGTAGAATGATCTCACTTTCAAGTGAAATAAGTTTAAATGACGTGCAGGACAAAATTTGTTTAATTATGCGTACAAGGAAGTCATGTAGTGTTTATAATTATAGCACACTGTAAAAACAAATTAATTTTTTACTTACTTCAATGTTTCCTCATCTAAACGTGTGTTTCTCACATTCTAAATTCTGGCCGCAAAGTGATGTCATTCGAATAGAGACCTTGAGTTCTTGATATCCTTACATATAACTGGAGTTGATTGTAAGCCTTCGGATGCTGTTTCGTGACAAGATTTACTTGCATTTAACTGGTATAGTTAGTCAGCCTAGAGCTTCTGCAACCTCAGCTTCCACCGACCTGTTGTGCAGTAACCCATACAATTACTTGGCTTATAAAATTTTATTTATCCGCACAACTTTACCAGCTGACAATTATATAAAATAAGACATATATAATAAAACGAATCTAATTTACTTAATTACAATATGCATTCTTACTCGTTTAACATTTCTGCTGAAAGTGACATATTCAATTAAAATTCTATTGCTTAATCCTGTAATCTTTCCTTAGTTTCAGGATTTATAATTTGTAGGTTTTGTTCAGTTATTAATAATTATTATATATATATATATATATATATATATATATATATATATATATATATATATAATTTTTATTGCTGTATTGATTTTAAATATATAATAGTCTCATACTGTTTACTGCTGTCAAAATGACAAATGACAACATAACCTAATAACTTTATATTGGATGCATTCAGACTTATTTAATAGGGCACATGAGTAGCACCGTCGACTTTGCCCAAGCCTCTCACCTCATTTCACAGCATTCTAGTGGCGGAAATTTAAATTAAAGTCAAAATATACTCTTCCAGCGAAAACAAATTGTATTTATACAGATTTAATGGTCACCGACATTGTTATACTATTTTACGTTTAATAAATCATTTAAAACTTACTAATAAAATTTGTTTTCGAATATCGATCTTGTCCATCTTATCTCACTTCAGACCATTCTATGATTGTCTCATTTCATATCATTCCATGATTGCCTTACTTCACACCAATACAGGCAGAAGAGAAAAAGTGACGGAAATTTAAATCTACGACATTGGCTCAACTCAACAACAATAACAAAATCAAACACAACAAACACTGACACGAGAAACACTAAAAGAGCTCAATGGATAAACTACACATAGTGATCGCAGAATGGAATGAATACAAAACCCGCCAATGACGTCGATTTAAATTTCCGCCACTTCTTCTCTTCCGCCTGGAATAGTGTGAACTGAGACAATCATACAATGGTATGAAATGAGCTGAGAGGCTTGGGCACAGGTCGGCGGTTCTCGTGCCCTATACTGTCTGATTTACTGAATGTGACCAGTAAGTATAAATTTCTATGATAATGATTTCATTTTCTTAATAAATTTGATTATATATTATTATTCTTAAATTATCATTTTAATATATTTTGTTTTTCAATGAATTTTTAAATGTCAATTTATTTGTAATAGTATAGTAACTTGAAAGTAGCCTTGAAAGCTAATTTCATGTTACAAATTTAACGTCAAAAATATGTTATTGAAAACGAATGTTTATGAATATGAATATTCAATTCGTTTAAAGGATAACGAAGCGTTATAAATATAACGAACGTTGGAACGTTTATGATTATATAAATGACTATGATACACCGTGTTCTTCAAGTGCCCAAACAAAAATTAGTCTAAAAGGGTAAGAACCGGTATAGTCTTTTTCACGAAAATGTGATCGTACGTCATACCTAGTAATAAAATTGTAGCCAAAACAGCAATGCTACTAACCCTAGCATATACCCAGTAAAATGCACGGAACTTAGTGTCTTTTACTAATAAATGGTTGGTAATCATGTGCAACGTTGCCATTCTTGAAATGTCAAAAAATAATATTATTTTTGAAAAATGTCAAAAAATCGAGCAAAAAATTTAGGAAGTTGTGCACAGAATATGGTGAATTCTTTAATAAGGTATTTCGAACAAGAACGTGACAAACGAAAATACAGAGGGGGATGCTGAATAAATTTAATTTATTTTATGTAATTCACAATATGATATATATACACATGGTATACTATGTAACCATCAACACTTGAATGTACCCTACAAATACTTGGCAACATTGCATCAGGGAACATTATGACGTACGATCACATTTTCGTGAAAAAGACTATAAACGTGGATTTGATTTCTGCTTATTATCACCAAAAATTTCTCTTGCAGATACAGTAGCATGTACAAAATTGTTACCTTAAAATAAAATACCATAGCATGCCTTTTGGATTTTCAGGTGAAATTAATATCATGTCGTATTCTTTAAAATCTCAGTATATCCTCACCTTAGTTGGTGAACTTATTATGACCCTGTTTTTATGACAATTAAATTAATGTTAAAGTAAACAATATTACATAAATTAATTTTGAATTTAAAAATAAAAACAAAATAAAATTGCCATATTTTTAAAGTAAATTTGACAAAACAGTAATTACAAATAATAATTAAAATAAACTAACGCAACTACCTTTGTTATTTTGTGTCTCAATTTCATGGTTACTGCTATTACTGAGCATATAAGGCACGTAAAATTTATTTTGCATATTGATTCAGATACAGAATTTTCAAGCTTTGCAACTTCTATTTCAATCCTTTTTACCTAAAATAATTAGGGAAGCAGGAAATTGCAAAAATATGATTTTAAAATCCCTATGTTCGACTGTTCAAATCAGCAATCAGTATGTAATAAAGGTATAGTCTTTTTCACGAAAATGTGATCGTACGTCATACCTAGTAATAAAATTGTAGCCAAAACAGCAATGCTACTAACCCTAGCATATACCCAGTAAAATGCACGGAACTTAGTGTCTTTTACTAATAAATGGTTGGTAATCATGTGCAACGTTGCCATTCTCGAAATGTCAAAAAATAATATTATTTTTGAAAAATGTCAAAAAATCAAGCAAAAAATTTAGGAAGTTGTGCACAGAATATGGTGAATTCTGTAATAAGGTATTTCGAACAAGAACGTGACAAACGAAGATACAGAGGGGGATGCGGAATAAATTTAATTTATTTTATGTAAATAATTCACAATATGATATATACACACATGGTATACTATGCAACCATCAACACTTGAATGTACCCTACAAATACTTGGCAACGTTGCATCAGGGAACATTATGACGTACGATCACATTTTCGTGAAAAAGAATATACTATAGTCTATGTTTTATAAGAATAATATGCTGAGAGCAGATTGGAACAGTTTTATCTTGAATTCTGATTGGATAGTACCTTAATATTATCCAATCAAAAAACAATATCAAACTGCATCTATCTTCCAAGCATATCGTTCTTATAAAAAATAGACTATACAGTGCAAGTATATATACTTTAGATAATAATTTTATAATTATAAACTTCACTTCATGACTTAAATCTTACCTATTTGTGGTTTTCCTGGCTTGTCTATAATATTTAGTTATTCCACTGTTTTTTGAAAATGTCCATCCAATGTTATTAATATTTCTTTTGTATTTTTTTTATATTGTTATTTTTTGTTGTTAATTTTTTGACATATGTATTAAC